>JAAGVU020000043.1:152030-172230 GCA_011763525.2 Mormyrus iriodes | reverse complement strand
ACGGGGGTAAGAAGGGGGCTCATGTGAGGTTTCTGAGGGCAGTGCCATGCTACGGGGGTAAGAAGGGGGCTCATGTGAGGTTTCTGAGGGCAGTGCCATGCTACGGGGGTAAGAAGGGGGCTCATGTGTGGTTTCTGAGGGCAGTGCCATGCCATGGGGGTAAGAAGGGGGCACATGTGAGGACTCTGTCAGTGCGCCCCTTGTCATATTGTCACATTTACGAAGCTCATTTTGCAGCTCCAGATTCATTTCTGGTCAATAGCAGAGAAAACAGCAATTAGCAAAACACAGTAAATAAAGGAGATAATTGGCTGTGATCAGAAGAGAAGCTCAGTGTGGCAACACAAAAGGTCCCTGTTTATGTTTTGGCGGCTCTGACTCTGGCAGTGTGTGAAACAGGTGGAAACATCACTGCAGCTTCACAGCCTGCTGCCGGCTGAGGAAGAGGGGCCTTTATAACTGAATGGAATGTGAGAGCAGCCAGGGACCACACAGGCAGCGCAGGGGAGGGTCAAAGACAGCCAACGATTCACACAGCCCATCTGCTCCTAGGATCAGGAGTGCGGCAAGAGCCTGGGGGCTTATGAGGAATTCGGCAGTGTGAAAGCCAAATGAAAGCCAGCTCTGGGACATGCACAGATAAGAGAGGCATGTAGCAGGGACGTCAAACAAAAAGCATGACAAACAACACAGAGCAGCAGAGGAAACAAGCAGGGGCATGTGTGTGCAGGGCAGGAACGTGGCAAAGATGCAAGGCGGCCCAGGCAGCAGTGATGGCTATACAGGCAGCGCCAAGGGGAGTACAGGTAGCAGACAGGATGGCACAGGCAGCGTGGAGGGTAGTACAGGCAGCGGACAGGACAGCACAGGCAGAGCTGATGGCCATACAGACTGGACAGGACGGCACAGGCAGAGCTGATGGCCATACCGACTGGACAGGACGGCACAGGCAGCGCTGATGGTCATACAGGCAGCGGACAGGACAGCACAGGCAGAGCTGATGGCCATACAGACAGTGGACAGGACGGCACAGGCAGCGCTGATGGTCATACAGGCAGCGGACAGGACAGCACAGGCAGAGCTGATGGCCATACAGACTGGACAGGATGGCACAGGCAGCGCTGATGGTCATACAGACAATGGACAGGGCGGCACAGGCAGAGCTGATGGTCATACAGACAGTGGACAGGATGGCACAGGCAGAGCTGATGGCCATACAGACAGTGGACAGGACGGCACAGGCAGCGCTGATGGTCATACAGACAGTGGACAGGATGGCACAGGCAGCGCTGATGGTCATACAGACAATGGACAGGGCGGCACAGGCAGAGCTGATGGTCATATAGACAGTGGACAGGACGGCACAGGCTGCGCTGATGGTCATACAGACAGTGGACAGGACGGCACAGGCAGAGCTCAGCACTATTATGACTGACAGTTCATAACCTTTCAGACTGACAGCAGCACTTTCTAGCTCATGGGACCCCCCCCCCCCAAAAAAAAACAGAAACAGGCAGACAATCAGACTCACCTTCCACCCAGAGTCGCTCGATGTCCGTCTCAATGGCCGCAACCCGCAAGCCTACGGACAGAGCGCCGAGGACCAGAAGTCCAACGAAGAGCACCTTTCCACAGTGCCGTTGGATGTGACAGCCCAGAGAAAAGAGCAGAGCCTGGAACCGGGCCCGGATCCAGAGCGGTGCCCTCTGGCCCACCGCCTTCCCCTGCGGCGATAGGAGTAGACACACAGACACCGTCACACACTAACGTCACACAGTCATACGCCACTTCCTGCCCAGGAGGTTAAATCACACTGGAGGCTTGTTACTTTTAATTTCATTTAAAAATCCAACTGCCATAAATGACATTCTCCACAGAAAGACACAGCTACTTGGAGAAGCTGTCAGATAGCTCCTGTTGGATAGCCCCTATCGGACAGCTCCTGTCAGACAGCCCCAGTCGGACAGTCCCAGTCTGATAGCCCCTGTCGGACGGCCCCAGTCGCATAGCCCCAGTCGGACAGTCCCAGTCGGACAGCCCCAGTCTGATAGCCCCAGTCGGATAGCCCCAGTCTGATAGCCCCAGTCGGACAGCCCCAGCGTGATAGCCCCAGTTGGACAGCCCCAGTCTGATAGCCCCAGTTGGATAGCCCCTGTCTGATAGCCCCAGTCGGACAGCCCCTGTCTGATAGCTCCAGTCGGACAGCCCCAGTCGGACAGCCCCTGTCTGATAGCCCCAGTTGGACAGCCCCAGTCAGACAGCCCCTGTCTGATAGCCTCTGTCTGAAAGCCCCTGTCTGACAGCCCCAGTCTGATAGCCCCAGTTGGACAGCTCCTGTCTGATAGTCCCTGTCAATGCGCCCGTGTCTGACAGCACCTGCATGAGACCTATTCCTAATGGAGCAGCTCCACAGCGCAGGCCAGCAAAGACATCAGCAG
The DNA here is from genome assembly GCA_011763525.2 of Mormyrus iriodes. NCBI lineage: Eukaryota > Metazoa > Chordata > Actinopteri > Osteoglossiformes > Mormyridae > Mormyrus > Mormyrus iriodes. The sequence goes on along the minus strand of JAAGVU020000043.1, from coordinate 169,792 downwards.
CTGGGGCAGCTTCTGAATGGTCACCAGTGCAGAGCAGTGGACGGTGTCGTCATTCAAATGGCATTATTCCATAATTAAGATGGCTACTACACTAACTGGCTTGGACATTACTCTCCAAATTGGATGTCTTTGGGAACTCCTTGGAAAGCTTAAGAGAACACGCAGATGTCATTGTCAGGCCCCTACTTACAGAGGTTTTCCATTTAACAAGCAAGCACAGCATCTGTAAAATTACCCTGAACAGTACATGCACAACCATTACTTGCAAAAATATTTTCAATAAAGACAAGCAACATAATATATTTGTTGAACATATTAGTTGATTTAGGCATTAGGGATAAAATTCTCTACTTTGTAGGTCTTATAGTGTCATTTTATTTTATCATAACAACAGGCATTACATTTCCTGAGAGGGGACCTTCTGAAAATGGTCTTCAGCAAGCTCATGGCCTCTTTAAACACCAAGTAGGGTTTTTACAGATATATGCTAAAATTATTTTGTGTTCTAATGTACCAATCAATAAACCCGCTTGAAAAAAAAAAATGAACAATGGCACGAGTAAACCCTGACCAGGAGACTGGAACAGGCTACCAGGTACGACCAAAGTCATCGTGATGAAAACTAGCACCACATCTTTCAAAGGTCAGTACATGTACCGGTACAGATGGTCAGGCAGAAAGGCTCTTCAGAATCACCACAGGCTTTGACTGGCTGTAATTTGGGTCAAATATTTTTCAGAAACCTTGTTTTGTTGACATATGTGGATGTGTCTCCCCTCACAGTACAGAAATCTCCTACCTGAAAATGTTAGTTTATGAAGTGTTTGATCACTTTTTTCAAGGCTTACACCATTATTTGTAAACACTAAACAAAGGATAGAACTAAAGCTATTCGACAGCTTGCAGGTTATTTCATATTTAATTTTTATGGCAGAAAAACTAGAAAGTATGCAAAAGAATGCTATCAGCCCGCGTCGGTGCCGCTTTACAGGAACATTCCTGGTAAAACAGCGCGGATCCGCTTCCACGCAGCACCGCGGCTCCGCGTTTGTCACGTAAAAACTCAATTAGAGGAGCAGAAATGTGCCTTAAAGCCGGTCCCACGTCAGAATGCATGAATGGAAGAAAAGCCGTTACAGTTTACGCTCAAGTACCGGCAAAAAGAAAACTTTTTAAAACATGGAAAGGTGCATATAAAATCGTATTTAACAAGCAGTATGCTGCTGTGACCCTTTGCCACACGGGACGGACCATATCCATAACAGGCTAAATTAAATTGATCATTTCCGTGACATGATGTTAAATGAATCATTTAGACATTCAATTGCGTTTATCTGACAATAAAACACTTCCCACGGGCTGATCCTATACCGTTTCCGAAATGAAGCAGAAACTATGTGCTGATGTATTGTTACCGAGATGAATGTTAATGAAACATTGCCGGTGGGCTGCTGTATCCGGAGATGCGGAGGGTCTTCACCTTAGAGATCTGCTTCAAGGCGAACGCGGCGTGGCAGTAACTGGGTCTCCGGAGGAAATCCGAGTCTGCGGCTGGGGGGGAGCGCCTGTAACTGGGGGGTAAATCTCCGAACACGCCGGCTCCCGGGACTCCGAGATCCGCGGCCATGGTCCACACGGGGCGCCGGAGCGCAGAGGAGGAGTGGGGGCTGCGAGCTGCGCGAAGACGGCGATAATCCACGGAGGGGCAGAGATGCTAGCGTCTCCCGGAGCCGAAGTGCCGAGGCTCCATCCCCGCATCCTGTGCCCAAATCCTCGCAGGTCCGCGCGTCTTCATTCGCCTCTGTGACTTTGTATCGCGCAGAGTTTAAAGGGCCGAAGCAGCTCCGAATCCGGCGCTGGTCCGGCTGCACTGCGCTCTGCGAGGGGAGCCCCCGGGCCGCCGGTTTGATGGAAAAGCGCCGCGGCTCCCATTGGCCGAGGAAGAGGCAAATTACTGTGCAAACATGGCCTATTATTAGCTGCTAAGCAACCGGAGTGGAGGGAGGGAGAAAGAGAAGGAGAGGGGGAGACCACCCAGGAGAGAGAGAGAGCGTGAGAGAGAGAGAGAGAGAAAGGGAGAGGGAGAGGGAGGGGGACGGGGACCACCCAGGCAGGCGCTCGGAGCGTCGGGGTGGGGGCGCCATGGAGGGCAGCCCTTCCAGCCAGCTCCAGTGTGCGCCACGCCGGCGAGCAGCCATACCTTAAAGCGCAGCCGAGACCCTGCTGGTGACTGTGCGCCATCCTCTAAGCGCTCTGCGGATGGGGGTTTCACTGTGGTCATTAACAGAGGACTAGGCAGGTTTCCATGCACTTACACTTACAGCTAGCGGGGTGTAGCTGTCAGGAGAATATAAGCTGGCCTTGGCCCCCGGCCCGGCCCGGCCCAGCCCAGGCAGGAGAAGCGGCTCGGCGGCTCCATCACTCTTTAGCCTGTCCGGCAGATAATGGGCGGCTAAGACCTGCTGCAGGACAGCATGAACTAGTGGAAATAAACTGGAACAGGAGGGAGACGGCGGCCGTAATGATTTTTATATAAATAAGTAGCACAGAGATCATATTTCCCAAAAGAAGATGCCATCTGCGCTTCCAGCTTCGGACTGTTGAATTTTCTGGTTTACTGAGCAGTGCCTCTTATAAGCTCCTTTAGCTAATACTTCTGAAGAGATTTTTGGTGTTTGGTTCAAGAGGAAAGCAAATGGGATTTCATTACAAATGCTCTGACATTATAAATCTCAAGTCAGCTGAGGCCTCTTCTAAAGCGGATGGCTTACTGCCGACTGTGGGGGTGCCGTCTGCCTCACGCACATGTATCTGTCATGTATGCAGACACTATCGGCACAATCCAGCCATTTGTTACGTACATAGTTCTTCAAATGCCTGACATATAGTACGTATCAGTATCACATGACACAAACCACGTCTGACAAGGATTACTTAAAGAGAGCCACGAAGCATTACTGTTCCTACACCTGACTTTCAATAATCCCTACAGGGCACCGTCTTACAGAAATTGCGATTTGTTTAATTTTGGGAGTAAAAAGGCATCTGGAAATTAGAGCTGATGTGGAATGTGAGGAATCAGCCGGCGTGGTGAAGGGGCCCCTTAACCCGAGCAGACTGAGGGAGGCTTTTGGGTGAATGCAACAGGGTGACGACCATGCGCCATGCAGAGGGCCGTGCCAGAGGGGCAAGGCTCGATGGAGCGGTGGAACGTGCTGCCTGGCACCACAGCTTATTTACCGAGGCGTCGGAGGGATGACCGAGGGGGTGAGCTCAGGCCTTTCAAACAGGCACAGCAGGTTCTGTGAAATACCCGCCGTGAAAATGTGACCTTATCGTTCTCTATCTGGCACACTACCCACTCACGTTCTTCAGACCACACACGTTAGCAGTAAAGTCGCTATGTCACAAAATGTTCCAGCATCATGAAGGTGACAGATCGAGTGGGAACAAACCAAGGAGCTCCACTTAACGAAATAAACACAAGCCGTGTTACAGTCCAGCAGGAGAAACAAGATCCATCCCCACAATAATCATCATAATAAGATCAACATTGTCTGTGCAAAAGCATAATATTGAAATAATTGAAACCCTGAAACTCTGTGTACAGTAACAGATGGTAAAGCACAGGAGCGAAAGGTGCAGAAGCAGACCAAAGGCTGTAGGGCCTGTGCTGAGATATAAGGACACAAGAAGGGCGTCCCATTGGAGAACAGCAGTGTTTACAAAGCTTAAAATATTCTTAGCCACCAATGTGCTTTGTAACACAATAGTGTGTGTACATGTAAGCATTGTGAGGTTTGGACAGCCCGCAAAGAAAGGAGTCTGCCACCCACAGGCAGAGATAAGGTTCATTATGATAATGTATTTCTGCTGCCCTTTGTCAGAGTAATGAATGAAGGCGTCATCGTTTGTTCCCCTTTAACAAAGGTATTGTAAGGCTGGATAGCAGGTGGCAAGACAAAAATCAGACCTGTCTTCAAGGCAGCCCACAGCAAACTCCGCTTACACATTTATGCACCCATCTACTCTGCTGCATTAGTCCTGGAAGGGTTACAACATCTATAATGTCCAAATATCAGTACAGGAAAAAATGAAGTGTGAAGTAACAGGGACACATTTCCTTTGTAGGCTGAGCGTGTCACTAGAGGCCGGGCACCATCAGGCCAAAGGGATGAGGAACTCTTCACATGGAGTAATGCCCCTCATCGGCGGGACACCGAGGACCCATTTTCTGTGAGGTGATAGCCAGAGCCCCCAGCATAAGCCGACCCGAATGGGTGCGTAGTGCTGACCAGGGGTTTTTAAAGGAGCAAAAACACAGCACATGCACATTTTATGTCCTCATAGTGCTTGTGTGTTTTTGCGCAGTGATGGAGCAGCAGGGCCAGTGTCTTCTGCTTCCTGCTGTAGGGGTCCAACCCACGGAGCCCCGGCGTTGGATAAGTTGTGACGGATTATATAGGTACATTAGGATTCACTGAATTGCTTAAGTGCTTAGGGAAAGACAGCATAAACAAAGCAGACACTTCGGTCGTGTCAGCTACACTAAGAATAGTTCTTTTAGTTCTTCATGTTCTGTACAAAAATGCACATGACATGGACTCTCAGACACGGACTCTCGGATGCTGTCTGCATGCATTTCATAATTCAGGAAAACTAATAATGCAGACTGCATGCATTCATGTCCTGGTTCTGCCTCTTCAGTGGTGAACATCTCAATGTTGTCAACACACTCCATTCAAGGCATAAGAAAGAGGCACTGTGAAGTGTTTGTGCTTCTTGTCTTCTGGAAGCGATTACTGTAGAGTCTGGCCCTCCGTTCCACACAGCCTTGGGGAGACTTCACTAAGAAAACTCCCTTTCTGAAAGGATACATTAAAAACTGCAGGGTAAAGGCTGTGAGGCACGTCTGTTTGAATCGGGGGGGTCCTCACTGAGTGTGTGTGGGGGTGGGGTGGGGGCAGAGCACCTTAAAGGCAAAGAGAATGAGAGGAAATCAGTTTGCACTGCAAGAACACAGAAGACAAATTGAGGAAGTGTTCTGTTAATGTGCAGGGGTCAGCAACCGATGGCAGCTTCTTCACTATGTGGGTGGCCCAGCCAGGCCCCCACCCCCAAAGAGCGAAGGGGCCACAGTGCCCCCCTACCGGTGTGGAGAGCTCCTTCCCCCTCGCCCCTGGGTCAGCTGGCCGGTTCCCCAAAGGCCTGCAGATATTGCACGCAGACACACCTTCTCCTCTTAAGCTGCTTACAGCGTCTGCTGGCGATTCCCCAGTTTCGCCACTAACTACAAGTTTGTCAGAATGTCAGCTGATGGAAGCAAATCAAGAAAACAAAACTGCCTCAAGTTTACCTCATTAGCACAGGAAGTGACCAAGAACTACCTCCAAAAATGAGGGCTGCACATAAAATGGCAGCTCACTGAATTTTGTGCTTAAATCCACAATCTTATAGAAGGAAGAAATGGTGTGATAGTACTGTGTCACCGTGAGATCCTGAAGACAGCCACACACTGCAGTCTGATCGTGGTGGGGGCTGACATTCCATCTGTCATGTGACCTGTGACCTCACTCTCCGGAAACCATGCACATCTGTCACATTTGGCTAAGGACAACATGCTGAACACTGTGATTGGCAGAGTGACCAAAACAGAGAGCCTGAACAGATAACCAACAGACAGTAGGGAGCGTAGTGCTTAAAGATTTGGATTCAGTCACTGGGTCATTTTCCAGGAGGAGCGCACTGTTGTACCCTTAAGAAATGCACTGAACTGGTTTTCTTGAACAAAAGATCCTGTAGAAATAGCTACAAATGACTAAACACAGCAGCTAAGCATCCAGGAGTAACAGCACCAAGGGAAAACATCACAAGGATGCCAACATAAAGGCTACTTAACAAACCCAAGCACTGCTCAGAGCTCGAAGTTCAGCCACCATCATGCAACTGCAAAGTGCAGAAGGTAAACCGGGTCACGGGAGATCTGACGGCTTTCAATATATTTTTACTATTTACAAAACGGCTGTGCACGAGGGACTCGTTAAACTTAACTAAAGTTGCCAGCAGCCGTTTATGGAGACGTCTCCGGTGATTGGTGTGATTTTCAACCATTGAACACAGGTTTCCTTTCATCAGATTCCAGAGAAAAGCATCCAGGGCCGAAAAGGCGCTGTTATGTCGGAGGTGTCATTAGTCAAACGTGCGGCGTGTCTGCCTGCTAAACCGTCACACGGGAGATTCCCATTTAGTGCTGGGACAGCCCCAGCGACTCCCAAAGCTCAGCAAAGCAAAGAGAAGCTTCATTACATAATCTGGAATAATAGATGACAGAAAATAATGGATGGTGGGCAAATTATTTCAAGACGTCAGGTAATAAAAAGAGAGAAAGAATAAAAAATGTCAGTGTTATTAATCATCTCTATTTTAACACAAGACTGCGGGACGTGGACACTGTAAATCACAGGGTTAGGTAAGCAGGAGAGCTTCCGAAGAACGCCGGTAACAACAGGACCTCACACCTGTCATTCAATGCAGTGGGAGAAGGAATGCCGTAAATCTTGAGGGGAGGGGGGCAGGGGTAGAACCTTGAGCAACTCCTTCTTTGGAGATTTCAGTGGAAGTGTGTATGGGGGGGTTACTGTTTGAGATCTCACTGGGTGGTCTGGAGAACAAATAAAATTAACCCCTTTGTGGCCCATTTCTCACTGCAAAGAGGGCCTGCAGGCGGAGGACTACAAGATGGCAGAGGCGCTAAGGAAAAGGGGACACAGACAAACATCCATCAGTCAGCCTGGCTGCACAGGGAATAAAAACGCAGAGCCAGAACCTCGGTGACATAAATAAATCTTTATTTTGACACAATATAAAAAAAAAAAGGAAGCCAGAGGAGTCTCCTGGGAAGGTGGCGGCATGCGGCCGGTGCGTCCAGCTCGGCTCGCTTACAGGGAGGCCAGCTGGCTGTCAATGTCCACAGGTCTCCCCCTGGACCGGCCCGACGCCTGTCCGTGCCTCTGCATCATCTTCAGCGTTAGTAGTTAGTGGTCTCTCTGTGTCTCTAGATCTCCATAAGCTGGTCAGTTCCAACAATGACCTCATTGGTTCTTTCAGCTGAGGGGAGAATGATGAGTTTGAACATTGAGTTGGGTCTTTGTGCATGCAAACGTCTGCATTCATGAGCTATCCTCAGAGGCCGACATCAGAGAAACCCCCACCATTCTCATGAGTATCATGACTGTCTGTGAGTCGCAACCGATTGTGCTCTAGAAAGCTAGGTGATGGTCTCCTCAAAGATTAAAATGAGGCATTTAAAACAAATGCATAAACATACCCACATGTCAAAATTGTACCATAAGTATTTAAAGACCTTAATATGAAATCATCTAATGAAATATACTTGGTAACAAGATGAGGGTAGCACCAGCCCACAGACGGATCAGTGCTCTGCCACCACCATACGGTGCAGCCGTATACACACTGATCCAAGGATATTCATGTAACCTGAACACGTCAAAGACCAGTCTGCCGTCACGATCCGGACGAGGGACATGGTGACCCTGCATGCAGTGCAGCCGTATACACACTGATACAAGGATATTCATATAACCTGAACACATCAAAGACCAGTCTTATGTATTCAAAATAAATTGAAACAAGACACTCTGACTAAGGCAATATGTCCCAACACTACAGAAACTCTAAAATGCTGCATCATAAAAACACATCTCATCATCTTAGCTCAATGTCGATGAAAAAAAGTATCAAGAATTTACCAGCAGCACAGGATCCAGTAGGGGATAGACAAACAGCATGTAAATGAGGATGGTTCTGCTAGGTATCCCAGCCAAACCTAACCCCGAGCGTCCTATGGTCCCCATCACCGCCGGGCACCCTAACCGGTCATCCCTGGATGGGTGCTATAATTTCCAAGATGTGGAAAATGCAGACAGAATCACGAAATTGAGGCATGAAAACAGGATTTACTTAACGCGGAATCGCGTGGAGTCTGTGGATGTTTCGCTGATTGGTTGACTACAAGCACCGGAGCCAACTGAGTTAGGCAGAATTGCAGGAAAAAGGGATGGAAGTAGCAGACCAAAAATTTAGCAGATGAAATTATTTTTGTTACATTTTCTGAGATACATTTAATACATTAATATACATTTTCGCTTGCATCTCCGTATTTCTGCATCTCGGTTCTATCGATAACCAATATACTTTTGTCTAATACCGCCAGTGTTGGCGGTGAAACATGGCAGCGCTTATTAGCTGAAAAATGTTACAATGTCGCTTTTATTCTGTAAAAAATGAAAGATCGATCTGCCAGATTTAATAATAAATTATAAACATGTGGGGGGTCGAATAAAAAAAATATTGGGGGCTGGAGTGGTGAAGAGATCATGAGGCAGGCAGCAAAGTTTGATTCTAGTGAGTTCTTACTGCGCGATCCATAGGAAGATGGCGGTAAAACAGTGAGCAAAAATGAACTCACTGACAAACACAAAGACTGGAAAGAAAAATGTGGATACAGGCAATAGAGACAGAGTGCAACATGTTATACTCTGAAAACTATGAGGATTTTGTCTACTTAAAAGCACCTCTCTCTTGACTGGGTTATACAAATTAAAAATCTGATACAGATTCGAATAAACCCAGAAAAAAAAATTTAATTTGGAAAAAAATAAAACTGATTTCATGGGGTCCTACGATAGGTGCCCTAACCCCAGACGTACCACAGGCTGGTCACCACCAGACACTCAAACTCTGACCAAATCGTGGACTGGTCGCCACCGGGTACCCTAATCTCAACCATACTGCGGCCCGGTCACCACCAGGTACCTTAAACCTGACCGCATCGCAGCCTGGTCGCCACCAGGTACCCTAACCCCAAGCTTCACAAAGGCCTAAGACAAACCATTGGTCAAACCAAAGGACTGAAAAACATAAAACCTCATCATCATCCTGTCATACATCAGAGAGCCCCTAAAAATCACACACGCCTCCTGCCAAACCTATCCAGCAGGTAACCCGGATGCAGGAAAAATGCTCCGCATGAACGGGCCTTTTGGGGTGCAGGGGATAATATTCAGCTGTTTGTCTTACATACAGCCAGAGGTGCAGCAACGTCTCAATACTGCCCTTTCATTCAGGAATTTACATCATTTTAGTAGCATCATTTGATCATTTTCAGCACAACACCTAGACAGCAGGCCTGCACGATGTGTGATGTCAGTTGGATTGTGAATAGGCTTGGGCAGTATCTAATTTTTTATACCATCATACCGTAGGAACATTATACTGCAGGGCACAGTATTCTGACGGTATTTTCAAAAGTAACGTTATTCCGGGATTTTGAAATCTTAGCAATAAAATTTGCCAAAATTTACCAAGAGTGGAGGGGGGGGTCCCCATGGTAAGATTCACCAAACAGAGATCATCAATCAGGCTGATTTTTGTCCTTGCTGTTGGACAATCACAGACAGTGTGGCGCGTTTGAGAAATTTAACAAAATGAGCAGGGGCAGAAAAGTCAACAAGAAATGTTCACTAATAGCCATACTGGAATCCACAGAGGCGGTACAGAGAAAAAACAGGTCATTTTTCGGCACTGCTTCATGCCTGCTGACAACTTGCAGCAACACCACCAACTCTAACAGACGATAATAGACCGATACGAAGAAGAATAAGTTCCATTTGGCTGTTTTTTATTTTGGGCAAATTTTCAGCTCTTTTGCTCTTTTGCTGCGATATCTATCACAAAAAATTCACATTGCAATATTTAAAAATGTTCCAATATTGTGCAGCCCTACTGGACAGGTTCAATGAACCCAAACCAAACCAGAAAAAGAAATCGATGTGATTTCATAATATTTCCAAAGACAAATATCTATAAACTTCATTGAATAGAGACACTTCATTCTGGTTAAATGGGCGTTTCTCATGTGCCACGAAGATAACCTGAACGCTGGAGAGAAAGTGGACGCACAGAGAGCATCTAAGCCCCTTACAAAGCCACCACAGATGCTGTGCTGTCACGCACTGCCAGCACGGGGGGGCAGCACCCTGCCATGTCACTGTGACCCACCCAGACCACACACAGCCAGACACGCTCATCAAATGATGCAACATTCCAGACGAGGCTTTATGGGAGTCTCCCAAGAACTCACCCTCTGCTTCGATTCGCTGGCCGCTCCCCACCAGGCAATACTTAATGTCAGCACCTCGGCCAATCACAGCATGGCTGCAGATCACACTGCCTTGAATGTTACACCTGTGACAAGTTATGTAGCTGTGAGAGCTTGGAAAGGGTGTCTCACACAGGCAAATGACAGCCTCAGAATACATAGCTCTGTGTGTTGAGATATGCTCACATCTCATGTGTGAAGGTAGCTTAAAATACTGCAGCTGCCTGAATGGACAAGCAGAACAAAACAAACATTAGTAAGACTGACTCAACACTTAAGGACTGGTCACTTCCCATTCACAACGATATTGGCAAAATTTTACAACACATTAAGCACAATCAGCAGCTCTACTGAAGATATGGATTTGGGATACATGCAGGTCAGACTGTGTGTGACGACGTGTGCTGTGTAAAACGCTGCCATCACAAAGATGCAGGTCAGACGGTCTGAATGTGTGCGTGATGCAAGTGCAGTGTGTGACAGTGAGTGTGGCATGTGATAGTGTGTAACAGTCATCACAAACACGCATGCATGTCAGACTGAATGTGTGTCAGCTTGATCAGTGTGTGTACAGTGTGCGGTGTGGTGGCGATTGCAGTGTGTAACGGTGAGATGAATGCAGTGTTTCCCACACATAGGCTTTATTTGGGCAGGAAGTCCTGGTATATTAACAGCAGAAAAAGTATATTTTAACATTCTATAGGCGATTTTTTATGTTTTTATCCAACCAAGAGAATGATGCCACCTGCCATCAATTAACTTGTGGACGATCACAAGGCACATGCCTTATGCCGAGAAATGTCCTCTGGAATTACGGTAGAATATACGGTGCGTATTGTATCGGACAAGTACGTAGTGGTGGGCGATATTGCAAAAACACTTTTTACAGTGGCTTTTAAGACTATTTTACAAGTTATTGAACAGTACAACCAAAATATTGCCTGTATTTTACAAAACAGAGCCCTGTAAGGTAACAAAACATACAAAATAACTGAATACTCTATCAGGTGTTTTCTTTTAAGGTGGTTAAAAGGCTTGTTGTGCTGCCATCTGACTTTCAAACCTTACCTTTGCAAGTAATTATTTGCACTGTGTTGGTTTTGGAAAATTCAAACAAGTTCCAAATTACTGATGTCAAATTCTTTTTAGGGACCTACCCCTACATGTCATCCATGCCGGTACTTTGCTAAATAGGGAATGTGTTGCATGTTGTGCATTGCACGTTGGGATGAGGGCATGAAAAGGAGAGAGGAAGAAATCCAAAGCATTACCTACTGTATATGCATTAGCAAGACTATGTGCCAAGTCCCTCAACACAGACTGTATCCATTGCTTACATGTATGTGGCACTCCCTAAACATGCATTCTACATGCCACATACATGTATGTGAATCAAATTAAGTATGTGTTGGTCCCTGGAGTCCGTGTTTGTGGAGGGTCTCAAAAAGCCAGACTGACCCCTCTATTTTGGTGGCATGGAGAACACTATGAGGAATCACTGAGGTCTCTACAAGCCCATGAGGGACAGCAAGGGGCCCAGACTCACCCATCCTCAATGGTAACACCGCTCATGATGATGGAATTGATGATTTTGACCTTCTCTTTTATGGTTGAGGATGCCCCGATAGTTGACCGTTTAATCGATGTTTTGTCCCCAATCTGACAAAAAGCTCCAACGATGCTGTCGGCTCCAACCTGACAAACAAGAATCCACACAGTACTCACTCAGCATACTCGCACACAGTACTCACACAGCATACTCACTCAGCATACTCCCACACAGTACTCACACAGCATACCCCTACACAGCACTCACACAGCATATGCACATAGCATACTCACACACAGTACTCACACAGCATATTCATACACAATACTCATACAGCATACTCTTGCACAGTACTCGCACAGCATACTCCTGCACAGTACTCGCACAGCATACAGGCACAGTCCTCACACAGCATAAACACACAGCATACTCCTACACATTACTCACACAGCATACGCGCACAGTATAGTCACACACAGTACTAACACTGCATGCGCGCACAGCATACTCGTACACAGTACTCACGTAGCATACTCACTCAACATACACACAGTACTCGCACAGCATACTCACACAGCATACATAAGATATTGTTCACCAGTGAAAAAGGTATTTCAAATGCTACTGTAGATCACAAATCACCTCAGATCATTGTAATCATACATAAATTAAAACCAAATCTCAACACGAGGAGACTGTGTCACAGAACCCCACCCCCGAGTGGCCCAGAAACTGGTGCTCCTGACCTGGCCTTGTTCAGAGACCATAGCAGATGGATGCACGGCTGGCTCCTCCAACAGCTTAGACGCCTGGGCACACAAGGGAAAATAAAAAACAAAAAAAAAAAAAGTTAGAAATGGGACTGAAAGCCAAACTGAAGAAGAATCATTTGATCGGGCAGAAACTTCCCTCTTTAAATTTTACGAAAAATTACATACCATCTATTTCAAATCAGTCTCAACTTTGCAACAGCTCAATCACCCCACCCTAACCCCACCCGCCCCGTCATGCTCTCTCGGCCCCTCACCGTAGCCAAACCCTAAACCTGACTCTGCTTCATGCTCTCTCTGACCTTCACTGTGGCCAAACCCTAACCCCATCACGCTCTCTCACCAGGCGGTTGGCTTCGATGTAGGCTGCCAGGGTGTTGACGCGGTAACACACGCCCTGTTCCATGATGTGCACACAGCAGCGCAGGCGGGCCCCATGGTAGGCGTCACTCATGTCCCCGCGGTGGTCATTCCAGCAGGATCTCGCCAGGGCCAGCTGGTGGAGGTCCCTGTCCCCGGAGGAAATCTGGTTCTCTAACACCAAGAGAGTTCGAGGAGACGGGAACAGCATCACCGTCAGAGTTGTGGCAGCTGATTTCCAAGAGCTTGTGGTATTTTGTTGTTCCTTGAAGCGGCAGAACAATTTAAAAACAACAAAATTTGGCTAAAACCGTTAGGTGCTTAGAGTGAACCACTCAAAACACCTTTTCAGCATTAGCCATTCTATGAAGAAATTGGCTCGCAGGTTATTCTAGGGCTTCTAGAGCAGTGGTCTGTATCTTGCTACACGGCCACGAAAGCAGCTCCTGTTCATCATTTTTCTGAAAACTCCCTGAAACGAATATCAGCCACTGCAAGACACACCCCCAGGCGTGCCATTTGCGATGACCTCTGTCAGTGTGTGACCCCTTGTGATTTCTGGTTATGACCCCACCTGAGAAAGGAGCAGGGGGATTGGTTTTCTCCGCTCTCAGCACAGCAAGCAAACTCCTTAAGAAATTTGTGCTGAGCAACACCCACAGGCTCTGATTGTGATGATCATTGCATTAGGATGCGTTTATAAGCTTGTTTAATTTTTAATATGGAGGGCAAATCCCTTACAGAAATGACACCCTTGGAGCCAAAAATCAATCGATACTGGTCAACTACAAAACAGATGTAAACTTATATGTGTGATAGGTTAATAGGTTTAAAATGCAAAATTAATTTTAACAACCAGTTTCAGATTTCAGGTAAATCTATAACCATACTTGCTTAAATATGAATAATGTATAGCCATTAATTACATTTTGTAAATTCATAAATCATAGTTTCAAAACAAAGAAGATAAGTAAACCAGCTGGAAAACAGTTAACCAGTACTACATGCAATTCTGAACTTTTCCATCTGTCCAAATGTTGGTTTCCATGGTACTGAAAGACTAACCCGAGTTTTTGTTCAGGTTCCGATCCGACTGTTCCCGGGTCTTCTGCAAATCGGTGGACCTGGAGAACTGTTTACGCACCAAACAAGGTACCAGCTCACCCCGAATAGAGGAGATGGACCTGGAAGAACAAAGTGCTTTTATATGGCCACAATAAACTGGTAGCAGGACACTGCTGTTAGAAAAATGAAAAACACTGATAAAAATGAGATTTTACTGTGCAAAGCCAGCGTGAAAAACAGCAGAAGCCACTACTGCCAGTCAGCATGTCGACGATTAATGAAGAGCCCATGAATGAGATAGGGGCTAATATCCTTGTAGCATTTTACAGAGCGGCACCATTCAGGCCATGTGGATTAAACGGGGGGGGGACACAGCGGCCCTCGTCTCCCTAACACGTTAGAAAGGATAGGGGCAAATCATGTTTTCAAACTTTCATGTTCACCCGCAGGCCATTTCATTTCCCTTTCACTCCTGCTAATGCAGCCCGCCCCCCTCTCTCTCTCTCTCTCTCTCTCTCTCTCTCTCTCTCTCTCTCTCTCTCTCTCTCTCCCCCTCCCTCCCTCTCTCCCCCCCCCTTCTTTTTAAGGGAGATTAGAATTTCCATCTGAATACAGAGAAAGAAACAACAGTTACTCTGTTCATTTTTCTTCTTGAGCGCTCCAGTGAAAACTGCTTTGAGAGGGACGGCGAGGGAGAGGGGATGGGCGGATGTGAGAGGGAGGAAAAGGTTAAAAAAAAAGTCAACCCACTTTGAGGAAAGGATGGGGCAGTAGGAAGAAATGTCTCTTTTGGGGGTTACCCATACCTTTCAGGGGTTACCCATGGTTACTCATGTCTTTTGGGGGTTACCCATACCTTTCATGGGTTACCCATGGTTACCCATGTCTTTTGGGGGTTACCCATGCCTAGGGGCAGATTAGCTGAAATGATATTTATATCAGGGGGACCAAGAATGAACATGTCAAAGTGCTGGGAAGTGTCAAGAACAAACAGGTCTGCTGCGTTTTAAAGAGAGGGGACCAAATACGCCCAGCACCCCCCCACGCTAATCCCACCTGGGGGAGGGCTCTGCATTTTTAAACAGCTAAACATCACCAGCAAGGCTCACTAGTAAACATGTGAGCATAGTTACCATCAGTAATTCATTAAAACAGCGCAGTTGGAGGAGGAAAAGCATCAGAACAGCCATGACGTTACTTTCAGGGCAGGAACGCGGCGGCCTTCGGCGTTTTCAGGGCACGAACGCGGCGGCTTTCGGCACTTTCACTTTTGTGCTGTTACATCTTCACCATCACTTCCTGCATAAGAGCAGTTTGCAGGAATATTTTTTTCAGACAGAGTGATCACTCGTACCTGTTCTCTGCTAAGAAGTCTATCACCGATCTCTTCAGGCAGTACAGGTGGGCATCCACAAGACCGGTTCTGATGTGCATTCGTGGATGCCTGTGTAAAGGAAATGGAGGTAGAATCGGAGCAGAATCTGGCCGGAGTCAGAGCCAAGCCAGGGCAGAGTCCAAACAGTGTCAAAGTCAAGCCAGAGCATGGACGGAGTCATAGCCAAGTCAGGGCAGAGTCAGGAGTCCAGACAGTCAGAACAGAGTCAGGTCAGAGTGTGGATGGAGTCAGAGCCAAGTCAGGACAGATCCTGGTTTATTTCTATAGAACAATTCAAAATAACACAAAGCTTTAACCAAAGTGCCATTAAATGCCAATAAATAGGAGTAAGTTTTCAATAAAGACCTGAAAGCTGAAATGGAGGATGCAGACGTGATGTGAAATAGCGAGGCGTTCCGTAGGCAGGTGCAGCAAGAGCAAATTCACGCGGCCACTACGAGGTTTTCATCTGCACCTTGGGCAGAGACCTGCACTCCCCAGAGCAACTGTGATATATATATCATTCATTTCTATTTTGACAACAATGAACTGTATGCCACTGCAGGGCTTTAGATAATATACACTGGCTTTTCGGCACTATATGCACATTATTTTCGCCCACAATTCGACGCGCAGATTAGTAGTCTGCCTAAAAATATTAATGAGATAAGTTTTGGGCATCACAATACGCATCTATCTGTATTTGGCGTATTCTCATGCTTAATAAGTTTGGATAGTGGAGCCACATGCGACAAGCGATAAGCACTGAAGTGGCGATGAAGGAAGGGACAGATCAGCAGCCACATCTTTTAAGAGAGGAGATACTGCGGTTAAACAAGGTAAAAAGATGGTGGTGTGGCAGTACATTTTACAGACTTGTAAATATGGTTCTCAATTGTATTTCAGTTCACTAATTAATTTCTATTATTTAGTGTCCGCTTTCATTTCAGTTTTAGTTTATGATAATGACACTGGTCCCAACAAGTCCAACGTGTACAAACGCGCACCGGCACCGTCAGTCAGCGCAGAATAAGTCCGGATTTCAGCCTTAACATTTTCACAAACACATTCACTGGAGATTCTGATGTAGCAGGCAGCCACCTTCATGGCTTTAATAATGAGTGTATTTAGCAGCTATTAAAAAGCTCTCCGTTCTAATGCATATTTAATAACCACGAAGAGTCAGCACTTAGGCTGGTCCGTCACCCAGAACAGCTCCTGCGCGGCTCCCCTGCAGGTGCTCCTGCGCAGCGCTGCTGCTGCTCTATGCCAGCGCACTTTGCAGAGTGTAAAACCACCTTTCTGTTTTGTTATAATTTGAACTACTCCCATAATTACATGATAATGATATTAAAGGAAAACACTTGTTATAATGAACTGAAGTACTTTCAGAAAAGTCATTTTATTAATATGACAAAATGCGTCAATTTAAAATACTGATGTTGACGCATTTCCTGCTTCAACTAATTGCAGCAGCCCTAAAATCCTAGAAAAGCACTTGCCCAAAAATACACATTTCACATCAATTCACAACAGAGAGATAAAATGTGAATTTAAATTCACTACAGAGCACTTTTCACAACTGAATGGCCCCAAAGTGCTTACAAATAGCTTCAGACTCACTGATCTTCAATTAATTCAAAGGATCCTTTCAAAGTACTTTGCGAGAACATCTGGGGAATCATAAAAATCCATGACCTGGCATGGTACTGTCCCATGTCAGCCACCAAGCTTTAAGGCCTCTTCTCCCTGTGGCAATTGTCATGGCAACAGTCGCCGGCTCACTGCTGTGGGATATTTGAGACTGTGGCACGGTGGGACCCCCCAGTCAGTTTACAGCCAGTGTTTGACACAATAATGTCCAAGGACTGGTTGACACCCTTCCGGGCTGCACCTTAAACGCAGACCCACTACAACAGCTGCTGCGAGCCAAAGCACCCCCACTACAAGGTGGAAAATACCCTGAAGGGCAGCCAATGAGGAGAAAGTGAGGGGGGCATCTCTACCCAGAGTTTACCACTCTGACCCATGAGCTCGTTGCTCCAGGAATGTCTAGGAAGCTTTGTGCTTGTCAGGGTGTCTTGGGCATGACAACAGAACCTAATCCAACAAAGCAGAAACAGCTGCCGATCTACCTTGCAGCCTAGTCAAACAGAAGTGTAACAGCAGCAAAGGCAGAGTATCACTGAAGAGCATGACATCCAAAGCAGCACATGCGTGTAACAGAGCTCCCTGCCATCTCCGGCCCAACACGGAGACCGTCCCCGGCATCTGCGTGTAAGGGAGCTGCTCACAATAAGGGGAAGTAACCAGAGCGTCAGCATCGCAAGAGCTGCAGGACAGCTGCACACAGCAAGGAGGAGTAACCCGAGCGTCAGCAGCGCAGGAGCTGCAGGACAGCTGCACACAGCAAGGAGGAGTAACCCGAGCGTCAGCAGCGCAGGAGCTGCAGGACAGCTGCAC
>JAAGVU020000043.1:80714-92540 GCA_011763525.2 Mormyrus iriodes | reverse complement strand
CGAATCTTACCTAATATCTAAGAGAATATAAAGGGTTTATAAGGGTTTAAAATATACAAAAATAACCATATAAACGTGATTTTTCCTTCGCGGATTTTCATCTGTCGCGGGGGGTTCTGGAACACAACCCCCACCATAGACGAGGGATCACTGTACACACATATTACTGTACTTGTAATTTACAAAAGTTTATTGCATAATTAATTTTGATTGATTTATTAAAAATCATAAACCTGAAAATCAGCAGAGATTTCGCTATTCAGAAATGTTTTCCATAATCATTAAACAAATGTGTAATGTTTTCAGTTCACAATTGAGTAGGAGGGCCCCTCCCACTCAACATTCAGCTCCTGGCTACAGCAACATGTCACTCGAGTTCAGTAGAAGAAACTCCAAGCAGAACAATGTAAATCGATAGATGGCACTAAAGCCCCCCCAACATTCCTCCCAGTTTTGGGGCAAATCACAGAAATAATAAAATATCAGAATGAATTAGCAGGCATTCCAATGCGTGCCTTGGGCAAACCTGGCATTTACCCAGGGCGCCAGAGCACTAGAGGCACAATCACATTGTGCTGCCAGCTTGGTGCATATCAGTCAAACACTTAAAAGGAACCAAAGAGCACAAAACAGCTGTTACTGGCTATGCTCCATACACATCGAAACCCGCAACAACACATACAGTATAATGATCCACTGAAGCAATGAATACAGGCAGGAACTTAAGCACACAAACTGAACCAGGTAACAAGGAAGCAGGAGTGAAACATTAAACAATTAACCAAGCAGAGAGGGAGCAGGACAACAAGCGATCAGGTAGAATAATCATCAGGCACAGCGAAACAGGTGGATCTAATAAACTTAATCCTAGAGCTAAGACTAACAGGGAAACTAGGTAACAGAATCTAACACTAGGAATATAACAAAGACAAGTAATACATGACCATAAACTAGGAACAATAAAACTAATCGAAAAAAAACACTGGGGAACAAAATCTAATACATACAAAAGAACAGAGCAGGCTGGCCTCAGGCACATGACCAAAGGGTTTACATGCAGCAATTTGGGGCACTGAGGAAACACTAAGGACATGAAGGAGGACTGGATGGCCAACAACACCTGCTGGCCAAATGGGGAGGAGACACTAAAGGAATGGTCAGATGGGTGCTGATTCTGACAGTGGTGCCCATGAAGCTGGGGCTTAAGGGCCTTGATCAAGGGCCCATAATACTTCTGCTGAGGCTGTGCTTGACCTTCTGATCACAAGCACAGAGGCCACATGTTGTCCTCCAAGGGAGTATCAGAGTGACAGTTGTCTGCTTAGCCCATTAAGCTATGTGGCAGAGAACCAGAGGAAACCCTGTGATAATATGGGGAAAACATGCAAGCTCTATAACAAGACCCTGGTGAGACTCAAAGCCAGGCTGCAGAGGTGTGAGGTAACAATGTTAACCACTGCACCACCACACTGCCCCAAAATGACATGCTATAAAAGAAAATTAAAAAGATTAAAAGCAAATGATATTGTTAATTGTTTTTTCAAACATTGTGGATAACACTGAAGCAAAAGAAAATGACTGAAAGTTTGGAAGTTTAACTTCTGGTTAGAGGTGTTAGCTGATTTCGACTACGTGGTCTAGCATTGCCCCAGGAGGCTGCACGGATACGCGGACGCCCTGCATCGCCACGAGCTGCTGCCACTGCTGCTGAGTAGAGGGGTGGGACTTGCTCTCCCTGGTAGCAGCCGCCACCCGCACAACTCCAGACAAGCAGGCCCGCCAGGACATCGATCGCTGGCAGCTCATCATGGAGCAGTGCAGCGACCCCGCACTGGCCACTGTGAGGTCGTGGCTGGACAAGGGCGGGCGACCAGGTTGGAAGGCGTCTTGAGTCCCGGCTTTTTCCCCCCTCCGAGGCCTTCACGTTGGCAACCATGTGCACTCTGGGTACTTTGTGAAGTAGTCCATGGCCAGGAGCGTATAGCAGTTCCTGACCAGAGCACCACCACCTAGAGGAGCTCTGCTGCCACTTTGGGGCCCCCGAGGAGATGCACTGGATTTTGAGGTGCAGGTGTTTGGCAAGGTGTACTGGTGGCTGGGGTTCATGAAAACTGGTAATCCCCCCCCCAATCCTCAGAGTTATGGGCTGGTTTGTGCATTTCCACCATACCCTGGCCGCACAATCCTCGTTGATTAGCACCAGTGCGACTGGGATTACCACCTTCCCCTGGTCTTGTGGACTAATCGCATAGCGGTGCAGGAGAGCACCGGCAGCACCCTTGCCACCCTCATGTTTGCTAGCTGCAGACCCCGGTGGAGCTGGTTTTCAGCTCACCCCCCCCCCCCCGAGCTGGAGCTGCCAGCGACAGTGGGACTGGACTACTTTCACCAACTCCAGGAGCGTGTGTGGACCATGCACAAGGTGACCAGGCAGCATCAGGATGCAGCCATGGCCAGACAGAAACTGCCGGGGAGAGGCCTTCCAGCCAATGGACTGTATTTGGGTGTATTGCCCCATCCAGAAGAAGGGGCGGTCACCCAAACTGGACAAGTACTGGAGGGGCCCCAGGGAGGTTCTAGATGAATATCCAATGTGACGTACAGGGTCACTCTCACTTACACTGGTCCTCTTCAGGGTGGTCACTCTTAAGGACACATTCTTTCACAATCACTCTCACTTCCACTGGTCCTCTTCAGGGTGGCCACTCTTAAGGACACATTCTTTCACAATCACTCTCACTTCCACTGGCCCATTCTTTCCACTGGCCCTTTTCACGGTGGTCATTTTTAAGGAAACACATTCCTTCCACGGCAGATGGCTAAATCCATTCATATAAACCAGGTCGTATTCAAAGACCAAGATTTTTTAGACATACTCTACATTTTATTTAATTAAAAATCAAAAATCATAATCATCCAACAGAACATATATATACATATGGGGTTGGCGCCCCATCCTGGGTTGTTCCCTGCCTTGCGCCCGTAGCCTCCAGGATATGCTCCACCCCCGCTACCCTGAATAGGATAAGCAGTTACGGGAAATGGATGGATGGCTATATATATATATACATTTCGCACTTCAGAACTACTACAAATTATAATTATACATCATATTGTTAAAAGGCACTATATAAAAATAAGCTGAATTGAATTGTTAACACTGAACATGTCTTCCACCATGCCACAAAGTCAATGAGCTGACAAGCAGGTCTTTAGCATTTTGTCCATGTACCATGTGAAAAGCTCCTTTTCTTGATATCAGTTGGACTATTCAGTCACTGTTAAACAGCCTTACATGCATGCCTGGGCTACACTGTGGTCTCAGTCAGTCTCTGTACATACCTGAGATGAGTTAGTATATGTAATTTTTAGCTGCAGTGACAACAGAACAAGCAAAACATTTCCGGCAGTGATGAGTCATTAACTACAGTGATTGTTTCCTGAACTGCAGTGATGAGTCACTGACTGTATTAGTAACTAATGAACTGAATTGTATGAGATATCAGTGACTGAGTTCTTGAATGAATGGTGCCTCATGGCAATAAAGCTGCAAAAACTCATAAATAAAACTTATCATTGCATCACGCCAGTTGTACAATTGCTCTACACAGACAGATTAAAAGAGGGACATTTCTTATACAGACCATATCCATTGAATAAGACACAAAATTTTGCAATGGTTAAATACTGATAATTCTGACTGAAAGGCTTCCTGTGAATTTGTGAGGGAAATATCCAATGGCATGTTAAGCATGTTGTATTTCTGAAAGCACATGCAGTAAAGGAACAAATAGTCATATTGCATTGCAGACGTGTGTTGATGTGAGTGGGTTTAGGCTCCCTGGTTTGCAGAAAGCATGCTCTGCTTGCTGTCCTGCATCTATCAGCTGTAGAATGGACAGCTCATAATCCAGGAAACTATTCTGGACTGCATTTGAGAGGAATGCCAACTCAGTAATTGGCTGGGAAAAAAATTAATAAATGAAAGAGATCCAGAATTTCCCTTTTATAACATTGTGTCAATCAAGTATTAAATATAACAGAAAGAAGCAGACAGAGAATGTCTTTTACTTTTGCCATTAATACTGAAGACAGTAAAAATTGAATATAGCAAAGAGATATTCTGCATTGATTAATTTCCATCTTAGTGCTATGAATTTAAACATTAATTTTAACGTGAATCAAGCCCAGAATCTACCCTTTTAAAATACTAGTAGATAATCATTCTCTCAAGAATCCATGTTTTAAATGCATCATCAGGATACCCAATTCCCTACAGGTAAAAATGAGTGTTAGATTGTTAAAATGGTTTACAGGGACACATTTTAATTTATAATAAAAATTCTCAGTTTTAAGATTATGCCCATTCACATCCATTCTGTTCAGTGTGAACTGTGTGTGAGTGTGTGTGTGGTCCACGTATACCATACATCGTGGGGCCCAAACATCCCCACAATGTAATAAAAACCTGTTATTCTGACATATGGGGACCTTTTTTTTTCAAAAATCTTGTATTTTGTTTGGTTGCTTATGGTTAAGGTTAGGGCTGGGAGGGGGTTAAGGATGTCATTGTTGGGGTTATGCCTCTCTCAAATATCATGTAATAGCTTTGGGGCAACTCTGTTGTGAAAGGCGCTATATAAAAATAAACTGAATTGAATTTAATTGAATGCCCTTAGAAATGAATGGATGGTCCCCACAAAGATATGAGTACAAGTCTATGTGTGTGTGTGTGTGTGTGCGTGTGTGTGTGTGTGTGTGTATGCCCATTAAACCACTGTGAGTACCATTCTGTCAGAGGCCGTTGGTTCAGTCTTGACTGAGATCCAAAGGTCTTCATCCTTGGTGGTCTTCCTCTTCTTTGCATCAGCTTTGGAAATGCCTGTGTGTTTCCCGAAGGGGCAGCATCTGCCAGCTTTGTCCTTTTGACAGCAGCAGCAATGACAGCAGATCACCAGCGAGGTGAGAAGGACCAGCGCAGGCAGGGAGAGAAGAACGGCAAGGCACACAGTGTTGTAGACGCCTTGGTCATGCTTGATGGAGCTGATGTTCCAAAAACCTGTGAGAAACTGAAGAATAGCCTCACTCATTACTCTGTGGTCTGTGCAGAGTCTGTCCCTGCAGGTATAATCTCTCTGTGTACTGCAATTCTCTAAGGAGAAGGTAGAGTCTATATCTTCAGCTCAAAGCCAAGAATTTTAAAGTACGGACATTCTGAGAAGACTGTTATTGATCTGAACATACAACAATCACCCCCGTTTCTTTTGGTGGGCCTGTTTTTTATGCAACTTGCATGATTTGTTGCTTTGTTGTTACAAAAGGAATTCCTGTTAGGTGGCAAAATCACATGTAGGACAGCTGTGGGTTTTTAATTTCCAGAGATTTGAAGACCAGTGGTTTGTTGATGGTTGACTTCACTTTGAAATTTCGACACACACTTCTCCTCAATGATTGCTCTGTGAGATGATGGCCTCTCCAAATTACTTCCAATCTGCTGTCTGATGTAGATCTTGGAGAATCTCCAATAAATCATATCTGTGAAGGAGAAAAAATAGCACAAAGAAATTTTACATCTGTGGTCTTTTGTTTCATTAATGTAGTTTATTAAACCATCTATGGTTAAATGTTCATTATTAAGTCTTTCTGCTTGCTTATAGAAAGGAGAAAGAGTTCAAAGCTCCTGGATCAGACTAACCAGTTAAGGGCCCATAGATTAAAAATATGTATGTAACTATTAGACTAACGGTCCAAGGTACTCAAGCAGGTGCATACGCATTCTTTGGAATCTGATTTCCCCTCATAGAAGATATAGGGGATTTACAGAGATACGGAAACTCGTTACTGATTAAGGCGTGGTAGCTTGTGTTCCGTTTTCAGAAAACTCACAGAGCAAATGACTTTACTGAATGTAAAAACAAAGCCTCTAAAGATTAAAAAATTAGACAAATTAGAAAATTAGCAGAGATTAAAAAAAAAAACTTTTTTTGTGACTTTTACTTTGATTTGTTTGTCTTCACAGTGGCCAGCACCAAAGTGCATGTTGCATTGTCTGCATAATCCACGTGTGAAACAACATTCACAAGATTCACTTCCTGCCTTGTTTCCTGTATTACAACCACAGGAAACTGCAGTTACTTTACAGCTGATGTTGTTTAAGATTGTTTGAAAAAAAAAAAAAGATTGTTTAAGATATTACGTTTATCAGATAAAGAACATGTGACAGCATCAACTGTGATGATGGCAAAATGGCTCACAGGGACCAGTATGTTAAGCTATAACAAAGCATCACTGATTTTAAGATTATCCCCTTTCATTCCTTTTGGTAAATATTTACAACGTATTGAAAACATATTTAATGGTACCTAAAAGATTACTTATGAGAGTAGCGCTACCATACAATGCAGTTCTGTCCTGCGGCAGCTATTGAACAGTGCACAGTGGCACTGGCTAGCGTAGTGCTGCCAAACAGTGCAGTTCTGTCATGCACCAGTTATTAAACAGTGCACTGTGTGCACTGGCTAGTGTAGCACTGCCGGATACTGCAGTTCTGTCCTGCAGCAACTATTGAGCAGTGCACAGTGGGCACTGGCTAGCGTTGCACTGCCAAACAGTGCGGTTCTGTCCTGCAGCAGCTATTGAACAGTGCTCTACAGGCACTGGCTAGCGTAGCGCTGCCAGGCAAATTAATTTTTACAAAGAATCTTTTTTTAATCGCTGATCATATGTGTGAGTTGTCATATATCACGTAGGTTGCAACTCAGGGACAGTCTTTACTGTACCAGACACTTAGGATCAGAGAACATTTTCAGACAAAATCCCTTGAGCAATTGGCCTTATATGGAAGAGAATAATGACACTTTATTGTCCCCCATGGGGAAATGATGTTTTTGCTACTCATCTTGCTCTCCATGAGAAGCAGACATATATACAGGTGAGAGCAAGTATGGGGTGACAACACAGGGTCAGCCAGATTGCAGTACCCCTGGAAATGGGGGTTAACGGTCTCGCTCAGGGGCCCGAGGGTAATATTCTGCCAGCCATGGGATTTGAACTCACAACATTGCAGGCATGGCCCTAGATTTCTGACTCCACTACACAGCCTCACTTAGAATTATATGCAATTTAATGCACCCTCAGGTGAGGCAGTAAACGGGTGCAATGGTCATCCAAACATTGTCTGACAAATATGGAGAATGCAAGTTTCATTGTAAGTGAATCCTGATGAGCCACAATTTTTTACTAAAAGTGAGACATCCGCAAATCTGGATTCAGTAAGTTTTCACAATTCTATAATCAAGTCCTGATCTGAAATAATTCCTCCACTGAACATGCAGCTTATTTCTCTGCATCTTACTGTAGTGGGTTTGTAGTCAGAACACATACAGTTGGGGGGGCTTTATAAATCAGGCTAGGCCATAGACATACATTCATGTAGCTAGGTTGGGCACAGCAGTGCCATTATATCCCCCGTGTGCCGATGTACTTACAGCTGTACCTACATTCATATTTACCTGCAAAATTCATGTATGATGTGCAAAAAGATTCCATCAATTTCCCAAATTTGTTGTTGTGGAAGAAATCCAGAGTTTTCAGAAATGCTTTCTGTTTTTAAAATAGTTTTTAAAAATGAGTTATGAATCAGTCAAATATAAACCTTTTCAATCATTTAATCTCTAATGGGTTGAACTTACTATGCTGTGTTTTGTCATAATGATGATGTTGATCTTTATAACTACACTGTGATGTATTTTTAATGCAATATTTAAATGACGCGTGCAGCTCGGTATAATCATTTGTTAGCAAACGGCTGCTGAGGCTTTCCCTCACCTTTCCCTCACCTTTCCCTCGCCTTTCCCTTGACTTTCCCTCACCTTTCCCTCGCCTTTCCCTCACCTTTCCCTCGACTTTCCCTCACCTTTCCCTCGCCTTTCCCTCGCCCTTCCCTCACCTTTCCCTCACCTTTCCCTCGACTTTCCCTCACCTTTCCCTCGCCTTTCCCTTACCTTTCCCTCGACTTTCCCTCACCTTTCCCTCGCCTTTCCCTCACCTTTCCCTCGCCTTTCCCTCGCCTTTTACACGCCTGCATATGAAAATGTGAAATTACTTTATTTCTGTAAGCTTCATGTTTATGAATTTTTCATACGGCTGTGAAGTGCTGAAATGCTAAAAACCGCAACACAGTCATCACCAAAAACGTGTAAATGCTTCATATTTCATGCTGAGGTACAGCTTCTCCTGCAGCACTAACGGCAGGTTCGCTGGGACTTTTCGCTAAGAGGTTTTCTCTCACTCCAGCAGTGTAACTCACTCTTAAATCTGATGAGTCGCTTAACTTGACGTTTCAGCTTTTTCACTTTGCACAGACGAAGTTGAGTGACGCAAAGTTGGATCCAAGTAACAGCTTTGCTACAGTATCAGCAAATCCTAACATAACCAGTATAAGTATGAGATTGCAGCATCACTACAATTGCTTAAGTAGAAGCATGGAGTCTCACCATGATGAGGCAGCTTCAGGCTTTCAGGCTGGCGTCTTGCCTTCTTTCTGGGATCTGGACAGAGTCAATCCTTTCATGGTGCCTAAGAGCTGTACCCTGCTGTTCCTCTAACTTAATCTACGTCTTCTTCGGCAGAGGTGAGTTTCAGCTATTTACCCATGTCTTCTCTCTCTCGCTCTCCGTCTCTTCCTGTCTTCTGTCTCAGCTCGCACCGCCTTGCCTACACGCTGCATTCTTGTGGCCTGTTTATACACACAACCTCCCTGTGATGTCAGAGTATCAGGCTTCCTGTAAGGAAGCAGTTGGGTGTGGTACACAGCAAGTGACAAACAGAAAGAAAAACTGAGCAAGAGAAGAGACTCAAGAAACAACATAGATGCGCAAAATAATCATTAAATAAGTGAGGACTATATTACGTGAAGTAAAACACTATAATGACATACATGCATGAAGTGTCTGTCGTTAAGCCTGTCTAGGAAGGCTTCGCAATCTGTGACTGCCCTGTTCTTCCTAACCACTAGTCTTGATAAGTGCCTCATGGAAAAAGATCAAGTTCTACCAAAATCTTGAAATGGGGATATACTGTAAAGAGTGTCCTCTGTCTTTCACAGATACACAATATGGTGGTTGTTTTTGCCTGCATGACCAAATATTTGTATTCTTCTCCTTTGTTTGCCAGTCCTCTGTAGTACAGTCAGTTTTTCTAGTAATGAAAAAGTTCATTTCTTCCTCTATTCTACTGAATTTTTAATTTTTTTTCTACACTTCTATCATATAAAATCATCTGTGACAACAGTTATGGTCAAAAGCAACATTGAGTGATCTCAGAAAGATGGAAATTCATAGAAGAGCCATCTTCTCTGTAAGTTTGAAGACATATACAGGCCATACTTCCTCTTGGGTCAGCAGCTAACCCAAAAGGTGAGCTGAAAATGTCTTTATAGTCAGACTACAAATTCATTTTCTACTCTGAAAGCATCACCATTATGTTAGCAAGGGGCTCTTGGCATCTTCTGTGCTCTCCCTTGTTGTCTTCTTATACAGTGTTATGAAGACTGAAACAAGTATGTGCTGAAAATCAGAAGGGCGAGTTTTCCGTCTGCAAAGACAGTAGTTATGCATTGGAGGGGCTTAATGACTGGCCTGTACTGGAAATATACTGGAATGGGAAGAGTCACCAAGGCATGGAAGCTGTGCTGCAGATGACAAGCTGCATCTCTCTGTAAGTCTCTCCATCAGCTTCAGTTTCACGCACTCAGCCAAAAAAGCACAAAGTCCTTTAGAGTGCAAATAGTGCCAAATCTTACAAGTTTACGTCTGGACAACTCACTCACAAAATCACACATTTTATTAGTAATTGGTGCGTACAATTTGACCAAATGAGCCACTGAACATCATAACATCTCCTTTCAAAGACTGAGTCAAGGGAAACTCCAGCAGATTGGCTAGCAGAGAAAAGAGAAAGGGGCAGACTTTTCTCCTTCTGTGGGAAATCAAGGCATTGGATCTGGCGCATAGTGGCCCTCTGCTCTGTGACTGGAAACTTCACTGCAATATTTAGTTTGGCAAGAGGCTGACAAGTACCCAAAAATAGCAACTAGCGTTGCTAACCAGTACAAAAGCAAATAGAGCAGTGAGTCAGCCATATAAAATGTGGCAGCTTTGAGCTTACAAAAACAAGGGGAGGGATTTATGATGCTGAAAGATGTACTGGTGAGAGATGAATCCCCTTTATGGCAGGACTTTATTGTAAAGGCAGTGTTTATGCTCTTAATAATGAGCCAGCACAGAGAGGTTATTTTTGTCACATCCCTACCCGCTCCCTCTGGTTAACCCTCTTGTTTCCCCTGGGCGTGGCCTCAAACAAGCCCCGCCCGATGCTTGTGAGTCTTACCTCTCGTTCCACCCCCGTGTGTATCGCTCCCAGCTGTGTCTTGTTAGCCTTCGTTAGTGATTGTATTTAAGTTCCTCGTAGTTGTGTAGTTCTTGTCTTGTTTATGTAAATTCTTTTAAATGCCTTTTTATATTTCTCGTGTCCTTTATTATCATCCTTTTTCTCTTGTACGGCACTTTGGTCCTCTGTGTTTGCTAAACAAATAAAGTTGGATTGGACTGGATTAGTTCTGTCATTGTCTTGCTGTCCCTGGTTTTACTTGTGCCCAAATTGCTCAATAAACGCCCAGTCCTGGGATTTCTCAGCATCAGCCTGCATTTTGGGTCGTGCTTCACCCCGCCATCGTGACAATTTAGGACTACTAATATTTGTTTTCTCCAGTTCAAAGTATTAATTGCTTTCCTTGTATGCATTGTAAATTTGTCACCACGCACAGAGACACAGCCACAAACACACAGAATCACATAAATTAATCGCACAGATTTTCTGTCATTAATCAAGATTAAACGAACCTAATATTAAAACATATATTCATCAACATTTATACGTCGAATCACCAAATTTATGTAGAATTAACATAGAGGAGTACATCGGTCATGGTAACAAACCATTTACCATAACATTTAAGTTTTCTCTATTCCTTTTAATTAGTTTGAAGACACTCAAATGAAACATCTTCATTGTCTAAACTGTCGATTTTGCTTCTGGGGTAGTTGATCAGTTTTGTTATGTTACTATTATTTTTGAATATGAGTATTTCATCAAATCCAGGGCAAGAGTTATTGTGAAGAGAAAATATGGCAAAACTAAAAATGAGCAACAATATATATCTTATTAGTACGGTTACATGAAAACAATGAATGACACCTTGGTGTGATACAGCATGATGAAGTTGCCGTTGATTATTTTCGTATAACTGCATACCTCAAAAAACAAAAAATAATAATAGAATAACCTAGCCATGGTTCATTTTTCAGAAGAACATTATTTCTATGTGCATTTAATAATGTTCCAGTGCGCTCTTAAAAATACAGTTTTATAAGGATGTAACGTCTGGCCCGGATCCTCAGTGGAAGTGGCAGGTCCCTCAACGCTTCAGTACATACAGGGGTTGGATAATGAAACTGAAATACTGCAGAAAATTAGCGTTTCAGGTTTCACATGTACATATAAATATCTCCACTGATTGCACATTCCATCAGTGAGAGCAGAGTGTGAAGGTTGAATTAGAATTAGAGCAGTAGCACAGATGCATTAAAAATGCTGCAATCCACCCAACACAGTGGGAGAGACATTAGAGTTCAAAAGAGGACAAATTGTTGGTGCGCGTCTCGCTGGTGCATCTGTGACCAGGACAGCTGGTTTGTGGTGTATCGAGAGCCACGGTATCCAGGGTAATGTCAGCGTACCACCGCAAAGGACGGACCACTAACAGGA
>JAAGVU020000043.1:63570-80614 GCA_011763525.2 Mormyrus iriodes | reverse complement strand
AGGAACGGCTCAGAATCCCTCTGGCCTCTGCGCTGGAAGAGGAACGGCTCAGAATCCCTCTGGCCGCTGCGCTGGAAGAGGAACGGCTCAGAATCCCTCTGGCCACTGCGCTGGAAGAGGAACGGCTCAGAATCCCTCTGGCCTCTGTGCAGGTCTGTATCTGTCATTCCCATGACTAAGTGATGCTGTATTGGCTGCAAAAGGAGGACCTAAACCATACTAATTAATCATTGTGGTCTAAAACCAGGTGTTTCAGTCCCTGTTTCCAGAGAATTCCACGTGCTTTTCAGCACTTTACTAAAAAATTTATGACAAAATAGTTAAAATAAATTCTTTTAAGATGACTTGTTTACCAAAGTAAGGTGTCACAGTTACATAGAATATAACTGAAGTAAAGTAAAAATATTAGACGTTTGCTCATATCAACCTCTTTCGTATCATTATTACTCACACTCTGTGCCTGTAAACTGCCAGATGAGACATTATCAGTATCTAGAGGTGATTTTGCGATCTTTGCCTAGTTTAGTTTGTTTTGTGGGTTACGAACACAGAGGTGCAAACACCATCGTCAGCATATTTTGAGAGGGGGGCGCTTTGCTATACATTTAAGTATACGGGAAGGCGGCCAGGATGAAACATTGTTCAGTATTATTTTTTGAGGGTTATTTTGAGAGGAAAATTATTTACAATTCATAAAACATTTTATGTTTTTATGATGTTAAGATTTTCAATGTTTTTTTTTTCATTAAAATTAACAAAGTTTCAGCTGAATGTGAAAAAAGCAAGTTCTGGTTCACTGGAGCAGCAGTTCTTGACAACAGAAAATTATTTTTAAACAATGTAAAAAGTTGTTAAGTTTATTATGAAACTGCTCTTAGTGTTAAGGGAAGAGGTATTCAATAAAAGTTTGCACAATTGTGTCTTGATTTTATATATATATACACACATATATATATATATGTATATATAATCAATGTATAGATATATATCTAACATTTTCATTTCTTTTTTTTTATATTGAATGAATTTTGCAAATGGGTGGCATGATGGCTCAATGGGTGGCACTGTTGCACCCCCAGCAGGTTGGGAAGTTTGATGTGCGATTCTCACCCAAGAGAGATATGTCTCTGCATGAAACACATGCCTGGGCGACCCGGCATGTCTACATTGTCCGTTGTGCATGTCCTATAGTGGACTGGTATCCATCCAAGGGGACCCTGAGCATCCCAGGACGGGCTCCAGGCTGTCTGCATCCCTGTACTCGGAGTGAGAAATATGACTTCATTGGAACATAATAAAAAGGACACACTTGATCAATATGAACATTTTATTAATATGTAGAAAATGTATTTTAAAAAGGGCCATAAATTACATGTGCTAATCTACAGCTCAGCTAAGCTGATGGTTAACATTAATATCAGTTATTCCCCAGACACTGACGTCACGCCTGTCATCACAGACCTTACAGACACAGTGCCTGCAGAACAGCCACAGAGCAGGGCTCTCATCTCTGTGGATGCTGTCAGACCTGGTTCCACTTGGTTGCTTTTCTTCAGTTCCTCAGAAGTTTAAATCATGGATGAAATAAACACATCTTTACGGTGTTTTGGTCAGCAAGGAGATGCAGTCGCCTTGCATCAAATTAACAAAACATAAAGAAAAAATAAAGATTAAAGCAATACAGTCTATACTCATGCCAGTAAATGAAATAACTCACTGCCGGCTGAGCTGGATCAGCACTTTACGCGAACATTGTGCATATGGTACCACTTTCTATGAATGCCATGTCGATTAGAATCTGTGAACACATTCATAACACATTGCAATGCATTCCTAAAGCATTATAAACACGGTTATAAATATTTATCAAAAGGCATAACACATTATAGCTGTGTTTATTTTGCATTACGAATGCATTATGAATCTCTCATCTCTATTGCACTATAGATACCTTAATTATGCAGTAGATATAGATTTGTTCATTTTTATGCTGACCATTATAATACATAATGAAGGTATCTATAGTACATTATAGATGAGAGCTTAAAGGGAAGAGTTACCATGCACATTGCAAATTAAAAAAATGCAGATATCAGACTCTAATACAGGGTTACTACTTGTCATAGACTACAACATTGACAATTGTTATTGTATTATTAATTACCATCATTATGCAGAGATCATTGCGAGAGGCAGACATACCGTTATTACACTGTTGGGTAAAAGCTTGTGTATATCATGTACAAACAGAAAATCTGCCCCACATCCTGAGAGCACTGCTCCCTGCGACAGCTTACGAGGAGCCAGTGGCATTTTCCTTGTCTGTATAGAGCAGTGCTTTGTTACATAAGCTGCAGAGCATGGGCTCCAAGCACAGCTGACTGCTGAGGCAGTCGAGCACTGACTCCTGGGGCCACGTCCACTGAGCCCAACACAGAGCTGACGTTTCAACCATTCAACTGAGACAGTGGGAGTGAAGGTGCTCACTTGATTTTCATATTGCTTCTGGTGGACTGTGAGATGAAGATCATATGATCGGAACGATACCAGCGCTTTAACATAAAGATGCCTCAGTGCAAAGTATGATCTCACACACTTTCCATACCAGCATAAGTTCTACCAATCCATACATTTTTCTAAAACAATCAACAGAACAATTGCAAGAATCTTGATAGTCTGGGAAACATATCTGCGGAAAATACATTCTCAAATAGATCATAATGTTATAAACACAAATGTTACAGCATAAATCATTAATGTTCTCGGGGCCCTAGGAACGATATTATTTTCACATACAAATATGAAAACAGCAGAGTTCTGTGAATTCCACATTAATAAATAGTAAAATGTGGTTATGAGAAATAATGCAAAGTTAGTTACTGTGACCAGAAAAAGTTCTCGGTCAGGGTTGGTGAGGTATGGCTTGATATTCATTTTGAAATGAACCATTTATTTTAATTATGATCCATCCAGCCAAACACTTACTCTGGTCAGTGTCACTGGAATATACATTAATGAAAATGCTTAATCTACGGGGTGTGGCACTAACTACTAATTCTAATACTAGCCTACGGGGTGGTGCACTCACTACTAACCCTAACTATTAATTTCCTTTCATTTTGTCTTAATTTACATTGTCATTACAGATTTTATTGACATCCTCCTAGAATACCATTATGGACACAACATCAGTTACAATAAATCAACATTTTGACATGAATAATTGAGAAAATAAAGATATATTAGATTATCCAATAAACCGCAGACTACAAAAAAATGTAAAAAATCTGAATGCATGCCAGAGGTGTAGTGGTGTAGGGTCATGTAATCGAACACATGCACCGTGTTGCCTGGGAAGGACTCCAGGTCCCGTGACCCCGACCAGAACAAGCAGTTAAAAGATGGCTGGATGGATTCCCCTGAGGTTTAGCACTGCAGCCTCAAACCTGCAGGGACGTGGGTCCGAATGCTGCCTCTGGTGCTGTGCGTGTGGTTTGCATGTTCTCCCAGTGTCTGTGCAGGTTTCCTGTACTTCGGTGTGCCCTGGTGTGGACTGGCATCTCATCCAGGATGTTTACTACCTCATGGCCTGTGAAGGGCCCATACCTCAGGCCCATGGTCACCATCTACTGGATATAAATATTACCTGAATGACCTGTGTTACTACAACAGTAATATATGTACAACTCACATAAGTTATGACATAATATTAGGATAATGTAGAGACCAAATTCCGTTCTTTATCTCTTGGCGCTAAATGGCAAGGAAAACATTTTACGTGAATAACCCAAGATGTCGGCTTTTTAATAGAAGCTTTGTCATTTGGTGTCTTTGTGTTAAAAGCTACCTCCCAAACCCTGTGAAACAAAGGCAGATACATCATTCGAAACATAATAAAGGTAACTGAAAGAGGAAGGTGGCGTGTAGATATAAGGATATATGGATATCTTTAAGGATATCACTACAGAAAAGCCTTGAAATTATACTTTCTAGAAGATGAAAGAAAACTCACTGTTACCTTTAGTCCAAATATATTTCAAGATTCCCATGTTCATTAGTATCAATTAATCAAATGGACACTGGATCTGTTTCTGAGGCTGTGGATGCACTAGGGTTCATGTTGAAAACAGACTGCTGAGCTGCTCACACCACTGTGTGAGATTCTTATCCTCTTACAGTGTCTTCATTTTATTGGGATGGACTTGGGTAATGTTTTCTTCACTGTTGTCTAAAAGCATTAATTCAAAATCTATTTATAAAGAACACCTCATCATAATCTGGATTAGTTACTGTGTTGGTAGGCATAGAAGAGGGAAATCGCATATGAAAAATTGTCAAGCAATTTCCCCATCCCTGCAAATCAGATCTCATTCCAGTCAGGGACAGCACATGAACAACAGGCAAGTGACATTAACATAAAGGCAGTGACATTAACGTAAAGGCAGTGACATTAACATAAAGGCAGTGACATCAACATAAAGGCAGTGACATTAACATAAAGGCAGTGACATTAACATAAAGGCAGGAACATTAACATAAAGGCAGTGACATTAACATAAAGGCAGTGACATTAACAAAGGCAGGAACATTAACATAGGCAGTGACATCAACATAAAGGCAGGAACATTAACATAAAGGCAGTGACATTAACATAAAGGCAGTGACATTAACAAAGGCAGGAACATTAACATAAAGGCAGTGACATTAACAAAGGCAGGAACATTAACATAAAGGCAGTGACATTAACATAAAGGCAGGAACATTAACATAAAGGCAGGACCATCAACATGGAAAAACAGCAGGACTTGGTTGTGTATTTTTGTTACAAAAATAGAAATGTCAGTCATTTAAGGGTGCATACGGTTTTGTTAAAATTCTTGCTAAAAGAGGGGAAGTGAAGTAAGCCTGGCTCTAGGTGGCAGCTGGGGACGTACGGGACTCTCACTGGCTGTCCTTCTACCCCACTGCGATGAAACAAAAAAACTGAAGAATAAAGCAGTGTTACAAGCACCTGCTGCACCCCCCTGTCTTCAGGATTTTCATAGGACAATCGTCTCTCCCTAATTAAATAACTGACATGTCTCCATTTCCCTTTTCCCTAAAATCGGAACGTCTTAGTGATAGAGGGCTGGGTTATAGTCCAGTGGATCGCTTCCTCTTTCCACTTATGCTACGGTAGTTGAAAGGTCGAATCTTCATCTCCACATATGGAATGGAGAACTCATGGCCCTTCCAGTGGAACCAGTTGATGCCCTGAAGACAAAGAATTGAACTTCTTGCGTTAAAGCAGCATATCAGTGGCTACATTATGGGATGTCCCCAAATACATACAAAAAATGGGGACCACCCTTGATGGTCTTGTCATGCTTTTTTAAGTTTTGAAAAGTTTATCAAAATGCTTAAACACGTGTACAAGGGTCAGAAATACATAGATTGCCAAAATGAAAGCAAGCTGATGTAGAAGCTTGGTCAAGATTAGTGCAACAAGTACTTCACCTTTACCTGCTCCCAAGGGTATTTCCATAAGATACGACGTTTCCTGGTAACACTTTACTGAAGGTCATGTTTTTAGTCATTTATAAACACATTCATAACACATTATAATGCAGTCATGGCTATGAGTATTCAGCAGAAAAAGGCATAACACAGTATAGCCATAGTTTATTATGCATTATAATGCAGTACAGAGCATCCGTAATGTTTATACCGACCATTATAATGCATTCTTAAGGTATCTATAGTGCATTATAGATGGGAGCTTCATAAGGCAGTCATAATGCATAATAAACATGGTTGACTTCAGGTCATTGGTTAAAAACAACAAAAGCGCACGGATCGGGTTTTTGCAATTTGCTCTTTTATTGTGTTGTATTCCTGGGGAGGGACATTTCCTTTGTGATACTTGTATATGGATAAAAAATGTGTTTTTTTATTTAAGTCTCAGCTCAGCAATATTAAACTATTACATTACATAATAGGTTACACTTTCAATGAATAAGAATCCAGCACATTCACAATGCATTATAATGTATTCATAAGGAATTATAAGCATGGATATAAATATTCATAAAAGACATAACACATTCTAGTCATGTCTGTTATGCATTATGAATAATTTATGAAGCTCTCATCTATAATGCACTATAAATACCTTCAAAATGCATTATAATGGCTTATACTGACCATTATAATGCATTTCGAAGGTATCTATGGAATAATTTTAGAATAATTTTATTATTTTATGAATAGTTATGGCCGTGTTTATAATACTTTATGAATGCATTGTAATGCATTATGATGACTGCGTTAAGTGAAGTGTTACCACATAATACTTCTGTTCTGTTTTTGGTTCAAAGTGATGTTTACAATGAAATGACGAAAAAACAAATCAAGACAAGAGGCTGAGGCCTAAAGGCGTGTTTTTCCTGGTCAAGCAAAAGCTGGGGTGCTCACTCCGCTGCCTGATTAGCTCTGTCTCACCACTTACAGATAGAAAAGTGTCAAAAATATGTGTGTTTTAAGTTTGCCTGCCTCACATCTACAATATACATTTCCTCAGTGTGCTTTGATGATTATCCAGACCTCGCATCTGCTTTTACTGCATCCACCCTGAGCAGTCAGAAGTCAGGAGTTATTAAGCAGGTCAGGAAAACAGAGAGTAGTGTGGGGACCAATGAACTGCATTGTCCCGCTCCTCCACCACCCCATTCACCAATGGGAATGGGATAGTGACTAGGGCCTGTGGTGACCAGGAAGCATGCCTGACACTAAACTGCAGCAGCCTTACCTGACTGTGCCTGGACTCGCCGTATTTGCCATTCAGGTTGGCTCGGTGGCAGTTCTTATACCACCAGGCCCCTTTGTAGGACAGAGCGCAGTTTGTGACGGCAACGTCATTGTCTCTGTCCTTAGTGGAGAAGGGACGGCCCTGATGGTAGGTCAGGGAATCACCTGCAGGCAAAATGAGTCAATGACAGGTAGGAATGAATCCTCTGTGATTATACTGGGGTGCCCCGAATACTCCACAAAATATTACGAAAAAGAAAAGGGTAACTGAAAAATACAATTACTTTAGCGTTGGCTTAATTTGGCTCAGAGGTACAATTAATTTGGCTTTATGCTCTAAGGTGATGCCAGGAAACACATTCATGGATGTACAAAAATTCCTGTCTCCACTTGTCAATAAACAGGTGAGAAAGGATGTCATGTCAACAAAGGGCACAGCAACCTGCAGTGTCATTGTACTCTCCTCAAAGACAGACACACAAAGGGCACACCGACCTGCCCTGTCATTGTACTCTCCTCAAAGACAGGCACACAAAGGGCACACTGACCTGCAGTGCCATTGTACTCTCCCCAAAGACAGACACACAAAGGGCACACTGACCTGCCCTGTCATTGTACACTCCTCAAAGACAGACACACAAAGGGCACACTGACCTGCCCTGTCATTGTACTCTCCTCAAAGACAGACACACAAAGGGCACACTGACCTGCAGTGCCATTGTACTCTCCGATGCGTAGCTTGTACTGGTTTCTGGAATCCCCAATGGCAAACCTGTCGTAGTTGGCATACACGGATTCCTGCCCATCCTTCATGTCAATCCTTAGCTCGTAGAGGCCCTGGGATGTGATCTTGTGGATGTTGTCTAGACCTGGATTGAAAGAGAACACTAGAAATGTAAAAAAAAAAATCACTGAATATTACTACACTTGGCAGTGTCCATACAAGGGAATGGAGATATTTAATTTTTAACACAAACTACACTGAGGGGTTCACATTCATTCTATGTGTTGGACATTTAGTTCAGGACTTATATCTCCCTCTGCAGCCTGAACAAAGGTGCTGACAGCAGAAGTGATATGAAGCTGGAGCAAACAGCAGTGACAGAACCTAACTTCGATGAAACCGTGACACCATGTTATAGCATGTGTTCTCCTTTTGCTACGTGCTGTATTACCCAGCCAGAACTCGTCCTCCAAGTTCCCAAAGCCACTTCTGTAATCACTCCACTTCCGTGAGAAGTCGGTCAGGCCATTCTGACGGCGCTGGATAACCTTCCAGGCGAGGTGTTATAGAATCAGTCAAACAGATCCATCCAATTCATGTCATGCTTTTCAGATGAAACAGATATGAGTGTCAGAGCGCAGACAAAACTACAGCTATCCCGTCTTCCTCACCATGAGAGAAACAGAGGGTGACATTTACTTATAGCACCCCAAAGCACCTCATGGGGTTAATGGCCTTGCCCAAGTGGCAAACAGGGAATTACCCTTTAGGCCACAGGATTCAAACCAGCCACCCCTATTCCCACCCTCATTCCCACCTTCAGCCCCGCCCTCCTTCCCACCTTCAACTCTGCACCCATTCACGCCCTTCTAGTGTGGATACTCACAATCCAGCCCCCTCCATCTGTGGTCATGTCACAGTAAACCTGCACGCTCTGCCCAGGATCCCGGTTCAGGTAGATCGTGTAAAGGCCACTGACGGATTCCCCATTCAGCAGGTGCTGGGCGCAGTTTTGAGGGGTGCTAAACAGCCGGTTGCCTGGGAAGGACGGAGAGAAAGTTATCCAACTGTAACCTTTAGACACTAAAAAAACAGGAGAAGGGAAGATATTCTGCTGATTAATTTGTTTCGGTGTTCTGCAAAAAGCCACTTGTGTAATCACTCCACTTCCATGAGAAGTCGGTCAGGCCATTCTGACGGTTCCGGATAACCTTCCAGGGGAGGTTTGCCTCACTTGTACGTTGCTTTGGACTAAAGCATTTGCTAAATAAACTAAATGTAGTGTTATGTAACAGAAACTAATTCAATACCCAGACAATTAGTTTGCCTTTCAAGTGGTCATTTTAATGTGTTTCCCACATTTTAAAATTTTTATCTGGAGTGGCACCAGATAAGCCATGTTCAAGAAGGTTATCTTTTTCTTGGGGCTATAGCACCTGTAGTGAAGGAGGTGGAGACAATGGCGCTGGTCTCCAGGCCGCGAGCCGCCTGCAGCCACACCGTATACTCTGTCGTCTCAGCGAGACCCTCTAAACGAATCCAGGTGTCCTCGGCGTCTAGGATCAGCTCCTGGGGCAGGACGTGTCGTGAGAACAGATAGTACGTCTAAATGTAAGTCTGAGAGACTGACAAACTGGAACCTTCCAGTCCTTCTGACAAAAAAAAACCATGAAGTACATTTTTAAATATCATTATCCGCCACAAAACACACAAAACAGCACAAACAGCTGCTTGTCTTTGAATGATAAGCTGTCTAGTTAACCTTTCTACAGCTCCGGTGTCGAGCAGAGGCACCAAGTCAGAGTCGCCACCAGCCGCCCTCACCTTGTGCGCGCCACCGGCCGCCCTCACCTTGCGCACGCCACCGGCCGCCCTCACCTTGCGCGCGCTACCGACCGCCCTCACCTTGGTGCCCTCACCTTGTGTGCGCCACCGGCTGCCCTCACCTTGGGGCCCTCACCTTGTGCGCGCCACCGGCCGCCCTCACCTTGGTGCCCTCACCTTACGCGCGCCACCGGCTGCCCTCACCTTGCACGCGCCACTGGCCACCCTCACCTTGGTGCCCTCACCTTACGCACGCCACCGGCCGTACTCACCTTGGTGCCCTCAACTTGCACACACCACCGGCCGCCCTCACCTTGGTGCCCTCACCTTATGCGCGCCACCAGCTGCCCTCACCTTGCGTGCGCCACAGGCCGCCCTCACCTTGGTGCCCTCACATTGCACGCGCCACCGGCCGCCCTCACCTTGGTGCCCTCACCTTGCACGCGCCACTGGCCGCCCTCACCTTGCGCATGCCACCGGCCACCCTCACCTTGGTGCCCTCACATTGCGCGTGCCACCGGCTGCCCTCACCTTGCACACGCCACCGGCCGCCCTCACCTTGGTGCCCTCACCTTGTGCGCGCCACCGGCCACCCTCACCTTGGTGCCCTCACCTTGCGTGCGCCATCGGCCACCCTCACCTTGTGTACGCCACCGGCCGCCCTCACCTTGCTCACGCCACCGGCCGCCCTCACCTTGCGCGCGCCATCGGCCGCCCGGTAGGTAAGCATGTAGTTGTCGATGTGGGAGAGTGGGAGCTGCCATGACACGAGGGCACTGTGGTGGTTCACCTCGCTGGCCGTCAGGTTCCGGGGGGCGTCCATGGCTGTGAATAAGGCTCCGCGTTAATGATGTTGCAGTCCTGGGCCTGACTTGGGATTTGAGGTTAGCTATATAAGAAAATTGTGCTGCCAAAACTCAAGTGTGCTTATAGGCAAAATATCTTTACCGAATTTGCACAGGTCAGAGGTTTTACTGAGGAAGGATAAGGAAAGGGTTAAGAAGGGTTTGCTGTCCAGTCCCTTTCACATTATATGAACACTTTACAATTAGTTTTTCACGATTGCTTTGGAGCATTTCTCAAATGACAAACATCATTTGTTAAACAACAAACGTAATCCACACACTAATGTCACTTCTGCACAGCAGATGTACGTTTCCCATTGCTTCACACAAAGTTCCAAATGTTTCAGTACATACTCTACCATTAAAAGCTTGGGGTCACTTACATATTTCCTATAGAATAGCCTTAATTTCTCAGAACAACAATAGATTGATGAGTATCGGAAGAAAGTTCTTTGTTTCTGCCAATTTTGAGTCTTCAGTCGAACCCACAATCGCTGAGGCTCCAGACACTCAGCTAATGTAAAGAAAGGCAGTTTTATTCCTTCTTTAATCAGCGCAAGCTGTGCTAACATCATTTCAAAAGGGATTTCTAATGATCAGATTTGCCTTATAAAATGATAAACTTGGATTAGCCGACAACGTGCCTTTGGAACACAGGACTGATGGTTGCTGATAATGGGCCTCTGTATGCTAATGTAGATATTACATTAAATACCAGCTGTTTCTGTCATCACCAGCAGGCTTTTGCAGCTAAGCCATAGTGTTGTGCTATATGCATGAACTGTTCTGAGAAATGCTCTTACAGTCGTGAGGATGTTAAGTAAGTTCCGGAATGCCCAACACCAACAACTCTCTTTCAATACTGCAGCGCTAACGCACGTCTTTTCTGTTTATATAGTGCAGCTGTTTCCAACCTTTTTTCAACTTTTACAAAGAAAATACTGTGGCAAGTTATCGAACTGAACAGTATAATTTGCTGAGCTGCAGGGCGACCAGCTAATCCATGTCAGGGGGACACTATGAGCTAGGACAGGGTTTGCAAACTGCCATTTCAAGGATCTGGATTTCACTTTAGCACTGAGTTCTTGCTGTGTGCCGATTGGCCTCCTATAATCATGCATGTGTCACTATTGTTAATGTGAAACTGCTGGATGAGTCTTTCAATCAAGCAAACAAACCAGTAAAACCATTGAATAGTTTGTCCTTATAGCACTTATCTGCGTAACCATTTAATGCTGAATATCCATCTGTCTTTTTGATCATTTAATACTGAATTTTGATTTCATCGTTTAATATATATATATATTTTGTTTTTGTTTTTTTTCTTTCTATATCTTCGATCTATCTTGTGCAGCACTTTGATCTGTCAACATGTTTGACTTTGAAAATGTGCTATACAAGAAAACTGATTGATCGATTGTTTGATCGATGTTTTTAGCCAAAATAAATGTGGATGTTATGTCATTCAATGCCATAAACATTTGAGGTCGATTTAAATGGTTGTAGTCAGTTGCAGTGCTGAGAATTCTTCCACTGCTCCTTTTAGCAGCTGTTTCTGAACTTTAGCATGTGAGTACAATCGCAATAAACGCCCACAGTAACAGAGGTACGTATAGTGCATTACAGTTACAAAGCCATCGCTGCTGACACAGGCATGAACTGTACATACGCGTGGCAAAGCTGGTGATGACGGTGCCACTTGTCAATGGGCCCTTGGTGGCATAGAGAGCGACAGAGTAGGTGGTGCTGGGGATGAGTTTGCTCAACAAGTACTCCTGTTTGCTGCCTTCTACCACAATGGTGTCTGCAGTCACTACAGCAAACAGGAGACATTAGCGCAGAGATCAAATCGCCAGAGGGATTTCTGGAAGGTTCTGATCTGTTCTTTACAAAAATAAAAGAGAAATGTATCAGTTTCAGGCGATACTTTGTCTCTTGAGCTCTGCTCCACCTGAATTCTCCTGTTTCTTACCTCCTACTTTGGCCCCAGATATCTCTTCATGTCACAAAAACATCAAGATGTGTCCTTCTACTGTACTGATGTTTGTCATGTTATATTTACAAAGACTATTTATTGTATTCTAAAGCTCCTGTAGCTGGGATCCTCTACGTTACAGTCGCAGAACATTTCACAGGTGGAGCACAGCAAGTAGGACATCCCACAGCTGAAAATGAGCACATTTTAGAGCTGAAAAATGCTGGTTCCTGCCTTCACATATCCTCCTAAATTTAAACCAATTAGTATGAAAGCGCATGTTGGCATCTAATCCCTGGCATTATAAATAATATATTGACAGCAGATGAAATAATCCCTGATCATTACCCATGAATGAATTGTTGACCCTCTGAGCTCCTCACTGACCTCACAACTGTCGAGAAAATATGACTGTACATACCTTGGTTGTAAGTTAGGGTTAGAATGTAGACGTCTACATTAGCGAGAGGAGGAGTCCACCTGAGGAGTGCCCCTTGAGGGGTGATGTTCAGAGCGATCAGATCCAGGGGTATATCCATAACTACAGTGGAGAGATGGAAAGATGCAGAG
This sequence comes from Mormyrus iriodes, assembly GCA_011763525.2. Classification (NCBI taxonomy): domain Eukaryota; kingdom Metazoa; phylum Chordata; class Actinopteri; order Osteoglossiformes; family Mormyridae; genus Mormyrus; species Mormyrus iriodes. The sequence continues at coordinate 67,890 of JAAGVU020000043.1, read as the reverse complement.
TGGAAAACGCTAACCAAAATTAGCCAGAATGCTAATCAGCATGTAAACCTGGCAGTGATGCAGCTTTAGTGAAATGTTCAAGCCTCTTGGTTGGCAGATGCACATTCTTTTGAGTTGTGGGATGATGTGTGTGTGTGTGTGTGTGTGTGTGTGTGCGTGTTTCTATATATATATATATATCATATCTCGATAGATAGACAGGTAAGTTGCTGCGCGCTGATTGGTTAGTGTTCTATAATCATGCATGTGTCCCTAATGTTAAAGTGAGACATTAACATTAATGATACATGCATGATTATAGGAGACTGACCAAGCAGCGCGCCGATATACAGGCAGACAGACAGACAACTAGACATATAGACGACACCTGTGAAGACTCGAACAGTGATGGTGTCACTCTCCTGGGCACCGCGCACTGTGCTCAGCTTGATGGTGTACTCTGTGGCAGGGTGCAGGTTGCTCAGGGTGTAGTTGGTCACACTGCTATCAATCTGCACATTGTTCACCCTTCCTGTTAACCACAGTGACATGCTTGCCTTCGTTAAAGAGTAAATGTACAAAAACACTTTTTTGGTAAAAGCTCACTGTATCACTGCCACGACAGAGGCAGCACTGTTACCACATGCGTGGCTGTGTTATTTGTTACTCCTTAATTAATTTACACAGACACTTTCTCAAATCTAGTTACTAGTGTTCAGCCTGCAGTTGCATAATTATAATCTTGAAGTTGTTAAATATTATATCATATATTATCATCAAAAATTAGTTGTTATGACATCATCTACTAAACTACTTCACTTTCTCAGATGTATGCAGTCTGTGGATTGTTTGTCAGGAAACATAAATGGTGCCCAAATCTGAGAAGTGAATGAACAAAATAATCATTTCACACTGTTTGGCAGCTCAGGGCCCTGGGAATCACAGTACCTCTGGATGACTCATAGGACATCTTGTAGTAGCCAAAAGGAGCAATTGGCTCTGTCCAGGATATCATTACTGAGTCCTCAGTGACTGAAGACACAATTACTTCCCTGGGGGGATCCATACCTGCCAGAGAGCATAAATTCCTCAGGCTGCATGGGTCAATGATGATGCAATGCATTTTACATTCATTAATCACAGATGTGCATTCGTGCATGGCAGGTTTTAAGGATTCTTCCCAACCATAAGTCAGTCATGCCTGTGCAATATTTACAAACAGTTTGTAGCCCTCAGAAATCATTCTAAATTACATACACTTGTTTGACATGATACTTTGTGTCCAAATGCTTGCTATGAAGCTGCAAATGACTCATTACAACCATAATGTTGTGTCTTGGCCTAACATTTCCACCTAGGGCTGGATATTGTTAAATTCTCAGTACTGGTACCAATACCTTGATTTCAGGGCTGTGTGCAATATTTATATGGTGGCACTGGTGCCAGCAGGGTAAAAATATCAGGGGCACAAATAAAAAGTACATTGAAGATTAACTGTTCATAAACAACCTACAAGATATTTACAAGTGATTGAAATGTGCATAACGATACTATATTCTAATTGCAGTTTCTATTCTTTTAGTAATTATCAGTATAGTTGGCTTGTCGTTCATGACAAAACATGCATTATTTTAAGCAAATTCAACAGAAGAGTTTTGGCCGAAATGTGCGTTTAATATCAGCATGTTCTTAGCTGTATGCATCCCACACCTGTCAGCCACATCTTTGAGAGCGGCTCCAGCACCAGCACACACACACCAGCCCCGTCGCTGTGCGTGCCATAGTGTTTGGCCTGTACGCCTCTATGACGCGTTAGTGTAACGTTACCAATCACCAGAATTATTAGACCTTAGGGCTGGCCGATACCTAAAAAGTAATATGCGATATTTTAGTTAAAAAAAAGTTTGATAAATGATTATAGATTCGTCCAACAACCACCTCCCACCACACACTCACTGTGCTGATCATTGTCACTTATGGCACCTTTCCACTGCCACCAAGAACCAAGACGTACAGTGAAGAGAGGGCTTTCCGCTGGAGCGGTACAGTGCTGCAGTGCTGAGCACTGTTACCTCTCAACTCTGGAACTAGGGTTCCAGGCTCCACCATGGCTCCTTCTGTGCGGAGTTTGCATGTTCTCCTCGTGTCGTCGTGGGGTTTCCTCTGGGTTCTCTGGTTTCCCCCCACAGTTCAAAAATATGCTGAGGTTAATTGGAGTTACCAAATTGCCCGTAGGTGCGCATGTGTGAGTGAATGGTGTGTGAGTCTGTCCTGTGATGGGTTGGCGCCCCATCCCAGGTTGCTCCCTGCCTTGTGCGCCCGTAGCCTCCAGGATAGGCTCCTGACCTCCAGTAACCCTGAATAGGACAAGTTGGTACAGAAAATGGATGGATGGATTATGTGAGCCATACCCGTGCTGACATAGCCCAGCTTATTAGAGGGACCAAAAGCACGAGCAAACCGAGCTGGATGCATCACCACCATCTGATTGGTCAAAACGCACAGAGATACCAGTGATCAGCATCGATATGGATGGATTATCTGAAGGAAAAAGCATATATTCTATACATTATTCCTTATTATTAGCATTGCATGTCACAATGTACCAATGTATTCCTGATAACTAGGAACTTGAAAATTTCCAACCTCCTACTTAAAGTCCTGTAGAACAGCTGAATGGAATGTATTTATAATACAAATTTATACAAGCGAATGCTAAGTCTGCTAGCGTTTGATGCTAACATAACACTGTGATTCTCAGACATGCTGGCGGAAATTTGCACACAGTACATCGTGATGTACACCATGTGAACAGTAAATAAGCGTCTCTTTGGTTTTACGTCACTGACACCCTCTAAACTCGGCAACGCCTTTACCGACCCGAGCCGACCAGCAGTGGAAAATCGAAGCCAGCTGGGACCGCGCTGTGACTAGTCTCTCTTCATGGTACGGCTCGGGTACAGCTTGGTTCCTGTATGTCAGTGGAAAAGTGCCATTAGTCTCTGTGTCTTTCTTCAAAAAAAATATAATAATAATTATTGGTGCTTTATTGATCCCCATGGGGAAATTCTCTTTACGCCTCCCCCAGACCCTACAGTGTGCCAAGGCCAGTATCAAACTGGTGACCTTCCAATCACAGACACAGAGGCTTAGCCCACTGAGCTACACACTTTATGGGTCATATTATCAAAAAACAGCTTTCAGGTGCACAGATGATGTTGCAAAGATCAATTTTATGGGAATACAGACAGAAGGGCAGAGGATAATCAGAGAACATGTCACCAAAGCTGAATGTAAAGCTGTCAGTTTAACTGCAGCCCGGTTCATCTGCGTTCAGGAGGAAAGTGACGGATGGTCTGAAGTCTCTCTGCCTTTGCATCATGGACAGCTGCTTTCCCCGGTTTGTGGCCTGAAACATCCTGATGGAGGGAGCAGTGCCCAGGGCATTTGGCATGGAGGCCTCAAATTGGAATACTCCTTACCTAAACTCCTATTGGACAATCATGACTTCTAGCTTAAGTTAACCCAGCTAACTGAGAACTTCTGCTTTGTGAAAGACCCCCGATCTAATTTTTGCTCAGTTTTTTAGAGATGTGTACCTGTGATGACCAGGCCTGTGACTGGTTCCGAAGTCATGTTGCCTTGCTGAGTGATTAGAGCGATTGTGTACAGGGTAGAAGGATGTAGGCCGCTGATGGTGGCCTGGGTCTTAAAGCCCTCCAGAGTGACCACAAGGGTGTCGTCACTGTCCTGCGGGGTGTAATTCAAGATGAACATGTTGGCTGGTGGGGCGGGAGCGTTCCAAGCCACTGTCACTGAGGAGGAAGTGACATCCGGGAAGTAGAGCTGCATGACAGGGCGGAAACCTGGAAGACCAAAGCCACTCGAGTTCAAATACTCTGTTCATGATGAAAATGGAGACTGTATAGCAAGCAAGGTAAGAATGAAACTGATGAATTTTGAGTAATAATGGAGATGAGAGGCCAGAGATAAAGGATGGAGATCAAAACGAAACCGGTCTTACAGTAGCTCACTCATGGCTCCAGATGTTGAAAGAAAATGTCAAATTCTCCTTGAACATGTGCATGTGTGGGAATCCAAAAAGATGTTGCCACAGAGACATATGGCTTGTTATTGTGAAAAGGTTTTTGATATAACAGGAAAAAAGATTATACAGTGATCCCTCATTTATCGCGGGGGCTGCGTTCCAGAACCCCCCGTGAAAGGTGAAAATCCGCAAAGTAAAAACTATATGTTTATATGATTATTTTTGTATATTTTAAACCCTTATAAACCCTTTATATTCTCTTAGATATTAGGTAAGATTCGTTTTGTATGTAA
>JAAGVU020000043.1:25378-49501 GCA_011763525.2 Mormyrus iriodes | reverse complement strand
ATACATACAGTGCAGACTTTGGTGCACAGCATCAGGCTGTACTGCATACGTACAGGGTATACATACAGTGCAGACTTTGGTGCACAGCATCAGGCTGTACTGCATACGTACAGGGTATATAACACATATTTCATTTCAGACATTCTGACTTGCAGATTGCAGAAAAGAAGCAGGGTTGTGTAAATTAAATTTTGACTAGATTTCTTAAAAATGTTAATAATTGCAAAGTTACTTTCACTTGCTTGAGGCTATAACATTTCATAATTTCTATCATGGTGGCACTTTGGTGTCATACCTCTGGGACCGGTTGTACGTGTCTGGAGTTTACATGTTGTCCCTGTGTCATCGTGGCTTTTCTCCCAGTTTCCCCCACACAGTCCAAACACTTGCTGAGGTGATTTGGAGTTGCCAAATTGTCCATAGGTGTGAACGGTGAGTGGTGTGTGAGTGTGCCCTGCAGTGGGTTGGCGCCCCATCCTGGGTTGTTCCCTGCCTTCCACCTGTAGCTTTTGGGATAGGCTGTCGGACTCCCCGCGACCCCGCAAAGGAGTGGGGGGATGGGTCTTCTATCTATCTTTCTACCTGAAATAGATTATATACAGCTTGTAAACTTCTTAATACCTGTATCTACCTAAACATTATGTAGCTACTGGAAAGAGTTGCTGCCCCACCATGCACTGCATGTTTACTGTCTGTAGACACACCCATGCTGAAAATAAACATGGTTCATTTTACTACGCAGTTGGGATGACTGGAGAAATGCATACATTTGGTGCCTTTCCCTCTGCATCTCACTGCATATCTCTGAGACACAAATACCCATGTTCAGTGGAGTAAGACAGTCCCTGCAGTGCGTTGTCATATTGTGGAGAATGAAAATGCAATGGGGACTCTCTGCAGGAATGTCTGTCATTTCCCCCTTCATTGCTTCATGCTGAAGCTTGTTCTTAGAATAAGAATTGCGATTAGCACACAAATTGTCAGTCATGGTTACTTAAAGAGGACTGCAGTTCCCGCGGTTTATCAGTTCTCTGTTTTAAAGCAAGCGACAATTTTTCTGGCCGTGGTTCAACAGATTGTCTAGATATGTGTTCAGCTTCACCTGTCATATGTGCCACTAGATACAACAGTGATTTTCTGATGTCCAAGTACAAGATTTGTTTCGATGGCATATTAGCAGCTATAAACAGAAAAGAAAGCTACATCTCAGTCAAGGACATTTATTAAAAAGAATCTCTCAGCTTTGATCTTTGATTCTAATCGTTAAAACCATTCTTTAAATAAGGAGGTATCACTACATAATGTGTTCTCTGGAAATGTAAGAGAACTCATTTTTACATATTATATAAGAGATATGCACCAGGCCCCTGTGACTCTGCAAAGGACGCGTGACTATGGAACATAACTGAATCAATTTTATAAATATTGCTACTCAACTAAGAACAGCTTCAAAGTTTAAACAGTAACTCAAATCAAGGAGGAATAATAAATTAATATTATATTTTATTATTTTGATGTATCAGATTTAAACAGTCGATGGGGCATTCTGGAATGAGGCAAGGGTGCGGACCATGCCATTGTTTACTTATCAGTTTTAAAACTTATCTTCATATTCAGTGCATGTGACAGAAAACAAGAAAATCATTAGAATGAGGAAAAAACCTACAAATACAATATCACATAATATTACATACGAAGACGACATTCTTCATGTGAATTCTTTAAAATACATTAAACATGGTAGATTTCTATTCCTCCCCTCCCTCTGGGGTCCCGGAAATCTCTGCCGGCTTCTTTACGCACCACGGGCTGGTAGCATTTCGCTCCGATCAGAGCACGAGTGTCTCTCACCAGGGGGTAATTGGCATTGTCAGCTGCCACTCTGGAGCTTCTGTTTAATATCGAGGATGAACTGAAGTCCACACGACTCCAGGCTTTCCAAACAGGCCCGCATTCAGAAATTTCGACTTCCTTTTTTAATTGCAATCTTTGTAGACATTTAATTAAGCAAATTAAACCAAGATGCTATTTTTAATTATGCGTTTCAATTACTGTAAATTTGCACCATTCATATCTGTTTTCTTAGCATAAACACTTATATTGAAGGTAAAAGTGTTTATGTTCATAGCACAAGCGCTAGCACAAGCTAAACAGGACCTTTATAACAGCAGGTGACCATAGAACAATGTGAACAGTTTATTTAGCCATTTAGAGGAGTTTTTCTTCAGCAGTTGGGGGGAGGGGGGTAAGTAAATAATGAAATAAGTAAGGTTAAGTAAGTACATAAAAAAACAGATTTACTTATCTTTTTATTTCTGTTTATATCATGACAAAACATCAGCATCGGTTTATCATGGAAACTGCAGTTTATCACTGTGCTACAGAACACATACCGATTCATATTTATACAGTTAGCTAATTCATTCAGCATTCAACTGGCCTCAGCAGACAGCAGCTGCGCACACCCCCTCAGTCGGGTTGGTGTTGCCAGGTTGCAGTGACAGATGGGCTGAAATTGTATGTAGTGTTTGGATTGTGTCTCTAGATTCATTTTCATGGATGATTTGGCAACTTGGGTAACGTCAGGTAAAACGAAACTCATGGATCCTTGAATGATGATCCTTTATAATAACGTTTGAGGGCCATGCAGAGTACTGGAATTTCCCAGGAGGGTGTCAGGAGATGGCTGCGGAATACGGGAGAAACCAAGGAAAGGTGTTGGCAGGTATGCTTCAACGGTACGCTACAAGGACACTAAGTGGCCTCCATAAAGGAGAGGCTTAAGGCAGTCACTGCTTGGCCAACAGTGGTCAAGAAATGTGGGGGGGACTTAGTCACTAGCACCAATCAGAACATGATAAATGCCCATCATCTGACACGAGTATGTGGCTGAGGACCACATCCCCATGGCAAGCATCCAAATATGAGGCAACTGGCATCACGTAGACTGCCAGATAAGAATGATGGCGGTGACAGATCATTTCGCGCAGCAGGTGACAAACCCGCAGCTGCTGCATTCGGGGGCTCAGCCTAACCGTCCGAGCAGCTTAAAGTCACTGCACTCAGCAATCATGTTATACTTTTTTAAAAAGCGTTTTCCCCCACTGCCTTGCCTAGTCAGTAGTTTTGAGGTCTGTATGAGCCAGGCTAGTGCACCTGTGACTAAGCTCGTGCATGTCTTCCCACAGGCTTTCAGAAGGTCAGCATTCTGAAAGCATACAAATTCACTTATTTATAAATATGGGATGAATACATTGAAAGGGCCTCAGGGCAGAAACGGGAGTCAGTCATCCGTGTTCATGAGAGAATCTGCTGGGTCACCGAAGAGCTGATTCACATCAAAACAATTTTATACGGAGCTGAAACTGGCACTTTGCAGCACTAATCACAAACACATTGTCCATTTAAGCTACTGTAAATACCCATTATCCAGACAGTAGGCAGCAATATGGAGAAGTAACTGAATTTCAGCTTTCATTGTCAGCAAGCCAGATGACCTGGGGACCGCAGAGTTCTTTTTGGTTTCCTCTGATAATTTCTCCCACCTCCAAGGTTGGGGATTTGACCGCCACCCCCACCGTGTGTGTGTGTGTGGAATTAGCATGCCCTGTCTGTCTCAAATGGGGTTCCTTCTGCAGTGCAGAGGACAGGCTGTTAGGCAGTAGGACTTCACCCCGAGCCGCTATGCCATTCACCACTGATTTTTTCATCATGAATACATGCATTCTTTACCGAATCACTTTTGCCACCTCCTTTGATTATATTTTGTTAAATCTTTATTAAGCACTGTTAGGCAACTACATTGGTAAGGGCACTATGTCTAATAATAATCTGAAAGAATCTGTGTAGAAATGCTAATTATTTTGCAGTATCAGCACGAAAGACTTCAAAGACCAGCTAGATCCAAAATAGATTCATCTTCCTTTTTGAAATACAAATGAAACAGCACCATTAGGGTTTTCACTAAGCTCTAATCGCACATTGTCTGAGAAATTCCCATTGTGTCAGAGTAGCCTGGTTCAATCGCTAAGCAAAAGACTTACATGACTTTAGCATAAATATGTAAATAAACAATGTGGCAGCTATATACACCAATGTAAATGCTTTGTATATCTTCTTGAGTAGTTTAAGCTAACATATTGTGTCAAATGACACTGAATTTCTACATCTGTCATTAATTTCTTCCCTTGTTAGCTGGCACTGTAATAAATGGTAAGTGAAGACAGACGTTATATATATATTTATATATATATTTATATTATATTATATTTAACCCACAGGGAAAATGGTGCCATGAGCCGTGCTGACCCGAATCCTCAATTTCAACTTTGAAATAGACACCATTTTTACTCTAATTTCAGTGTATGCTAAGGCAGTATAAATATAGTATATATATTAATCTCAATCCAGTCGGAGGGAAACCAAGGACACACTGGAGAGATTATATCTCTGGGCTGGCATGGGAGCACCTGCATACCCCCTCATTAATTAAGCATAATGTTTAATACTTTTTAAAAAGCTGTAGTGCATTGCCCTATTAATGACTTATGTAAAATTGAGGAGTGTGTCAGCTAATCAATATCAACCAGGAGTCCAGGGGAATCTCTGCTATCCATAGCAAAGCACTTGGATTGCTGCACTATTACAGATATCATAGTACAGTAATTTGCATATGGAAAGTAAAACCTGATTTATAAATCAATTATGAGCCCTGAGCTCATTATTATTCTGGTCATCATCAGGACAAACGGGTTTTGCATTTTCTCTGTCTCCAGGTACAGCGAAGGATCATAAACAGTATGTCTGTATGTCGCCTCCCTGAGAAACTGACAACCCGTCCAGCTTGCAGGAGAGCAGTGAAGTTTTGCTTCAGTTTCATTTATTTTCTTTATCCATCAGCGGTTCCTCATGACAGCTTCTGCTGGGGACACTGGCTTCTCACTTGCATTGTGACAATTTCTAACAATGTTCTCCTGCTTTTCTCCTGCACCTTATTTATGTTCTGGCAAAAACCTGCAGTCTTCTGCAGCTAAAAATTATTTCTTCACACATACAGGGACACAGGCAGTTGATAGTACTAGAACACACAGGATTTCCACACAGATACGAAGGGCTGCCAAAGGAATATGAATTTAGGGAAGCTGCATTCTTAAAGACAGGTGGCTGTTGGTATTTGACTGTCATCTGGATTCATGTAATGCTGTGTTACATAATGATGTCTCCGCTCTCACCAAGGATACGGTACGGAATCCAAACTGGATCTGGCTGGCAGTGTCATTATTGCTGGTTGTGAAAGGCCCTACATGGGGGAGGATGTGTGAGCTGCTCCCAGCTGCTGCCTTCTCTGATCACTGAGAGACGCAGGGTTAGAGTCAGTGGTGCTTTGCGGTCTGCACAGTGTCTCTGCAGGATGCCGGGACAGCTGTGCCCTGGGCAGAAGGGACTCTGTCTATGCTGGCTATGTCAAAACACTGATCAGCCCCCAGGACAGAAGAAAATTCTACTTACAAGATGGTAAGGTAATCTGTTGGGATCTGTTGGGATCTGTTGGGATCGCCAATCATAAGAAATTCATGGCCAAAGCACAAAGAATGTCTGGAATTTTGAACTCATGTGAGGCGTTTCTCTCACTCATCTATACAAAAGTCTCCATCGATCTGCCTTATGGATGACTAGTGGTGCCCCCAATATGGACATTTTGACCGAGACTGGTAAACAATATATTTTTGCCTAATATTGCCGATACTGGTTACCAGGCAACTGCTGAGCAATTCGCCAAGCGGCGTGGGGGTGGGGGTGGGGGGGGTGCAACAGTCGAATTATGCTGCATCGTTTTTTTATTCTGTGGAAAATGGAAGATCGATCGGGCTAGATTTAATAATGAAGTAAAAAGCCATCTGAAGGGTTAACGCCAATCCAGTATTTTACAGGATTGTTAATAATAAAGGTGTGCTCTATTTTTAATCAATATAGATGCACTTTGTCCCATATTTTTCAACCATGTGGTCAATTCCCCCCCACCCCCACATCGCAAATTTTATCACTGGGGACCTGGGGGGGGCAGCATGGAAAATGGCAAGATTATCCAAAGCAATCCCTGCCTTTATTTCAGTAGCTATGGCTTTAGCTCTGGTCAGGTTAAAGTTTAATATTGATAAAGTTTAAATATTGACTGGCAATATCAGCCAAGATTGTCATATTGGATAGATACTGATATTGAGATTTTTTTTTATATCGGCCGATACCGATATGTTAACTTATGTATCGTGACTCACCATTGAGCTTGTATGCTCTTTGTGCTGCGAGACTTTTCTCTTGAACTCCAAAGACATGCAAATAGGCTAATTGGACTTTTAGACAAAAGTGTAGCTGCATATCATGTACAGAAATTTTACTTCTATATTATTATTATCATAGATTTAAAATATTTTATAGAGTATGTGTATTTCATAGAGTATATATTTATACATATATAATTATATTTAATTTATTTCATACAGTACTTCACATATATTTGACGTACATTTCGAGTATTTACTTTTTATATTATGTATACTATCTACACTGTATTGCCATAAGTATCGGGACGCCTGCCTTTACACACACATGAACTGTAATGACATCCCATTCTTAATGCATAGGCTGTAATATGGAGCTGGCCCACCCTTTGCAGTTATAACAGCTTCAGCTCTTCTGGGAAGGATTTCCACAAGGTTTAGGAGTGTGTCTATGGGAATTTTTGGCCATTCTTCCAGGAGAGCATTTGTGAGCTCAGGCACTGATATTGGACGAGAAGGTCTGGCTCGCAATCTCTGCTCTAATTCATCCCAATGGTGTTCTATCGGGTTGAGGTCAGGGTTCTGTGCAGGCCAGTCAAGTTCCTCCACGCCAAACTCGCTCATCCATGTCTTTATAGATCTTGCTTTGTGGACTTGTGCGTAGTCATGTTGGAACAGGTTGGGGCTATCCCCAAACTAACCCTAACCCTAACCTTGTTCCATGGGATAATTTCCACGCCCCTGTGCCCCTTTATACGCTTTTCTTGCAGTGTTTCGAAAAAGTGGACCTAAATCATAGGGGATTTCCATGAGGTCTTTAAGAAAAACACAGAAATAATAAATCAGCTACGACAATGGGGAGCGATTGGAAACAGATTTGCTCACAACTCCATAACCATCCAGGGCAGGATGGAAATTTTCCTGAACGCAGTGAAAGAGAAGCTGCTGTCAGGGAGACATTTTACTGATCGCAGGCGACACATTGTGAGTGGATAGATTTCCTCTTGCTCTGGTTTCATGAAAATAGCCCTTGAACATTCAAAAGGTCTTATACGACACCTAGACTGTACCAACTGCAGAAATATACACAACATTATTCAAATCATGCTGTTTATTACATTATTTACTTGAAATGCACCTAATTAAGAGATCAGCAGGGCCAAGAATCAGACAAGCAACAGGGCTTCCTTTCTGTCTTATGAAAATTCAGACAAAATGAGTTGATGTGGAGATGTGGTTGAAATGGAACCTTAGACCCATTATCAGAGCTAACAGAGAAGCTCAGACAGGCCTTGTCAGGCTAATAGAGCTGCTTTCTCAGTTATGGTGTCTGCAGGAGTCACAGAAGACCTTTGGACATTGATTCCACAAACAGGGTCCACTGTGTTCAGAACCTCCCCCCCATCCACTGAACAGGGTGGCAATTGTCCTACTGGCCGCACTTAAGGAACTGGCTACTAGGGAGACATTATATTGATTGCAGCTGATTTCAATAAATTTCAAAAGCCCAAACCCAAAGTACCACTGGTGCTTGGCACAACAAGATTATATAGAAAGACTGCAAACTGGGCAATGCAGGAATGAGCGGCATTGACTGATACAGAGTATTTCACAAGTGCCTCTTGTGTCAGGCTCTGAACACTTTGCCACCCTCCCTACCCCAAGCACTAGTGCTGCATAATGTCCCAAGATAAAGATATCCTGAGACAAAAGTGGATCTGTGTCGTCTCCATAAAGTGAAATGAAAAACAATTCCCTCACCTCTATGACGTCATGTCAAAATATAAAACGTCTGTTATTCACATGAGAATGACACATATTTACAGATACACTCACTGAGCCTTTATCACGAACACTGCACCAATACTCGCTGCAGCTCAGCTTTGCTCTCAAAGCAGTTTCAGTCCTTTGTGGCATGGATTCCACAAGATTTCAGAAACATTCCTTTGAGATTCTGGTGCATGCTGACATGATTGCATCACGTAATTTCTGCAGATATGTCACCTGCACATCAGAGCTGTGAATCTCCCATTCTACTGAATTCCAAAGGTATTTTACTGGATTCAGATCTGGTGGCTGGAAAGGCCATTGAAAAACACTGAACGCATTGTCATGTTCATGAAACCAGTATGATATGACTTTTGCTTGGTGACATGGTGCATTATCATTCTGTAAGTAGCCATTAGAAGATGTCTCAGTTGTGGCCATGAAGCGATGCACATAGTCAGCAATAAATCTCAGAGGGGCTGTGTGGCATTCAGTCCATGATCAAATGGTATTAATGTGCCCAAAGTGTGACAAGAATACTTACCCCAACACCACTACAGCACCTCCAGCCCGGACTGCTGACACAAGGCAGGTTGAGTGCATGGACTCAGACTGTTGATGCCAAATTCTGACAATACCATCTGTCTGCTTCAGTAGAAATAGAGATTCATCAGACCAGTCTTCAACTGTCCAGTGTGGATGAGTCTGTACCCACTGCATCCTCAGCTTCCTGTTTCTAGCTAACAGCAGTAGAACCCCACAGTCTTCTGCAGCTGTAGCCCATCTGCCTCAATGTTTCATGTCTTGCATTCAGAGATTCTTTTCTGCCCAACACAGCTGCACAGAGTAGTTATCTGATTTTCCGTCAGATCAAACCAGTCTGGCCATTCTCCTCTCACCTCTCTCATCAACAAGGCGTTTCTTTCTGCAGAACTTTTGCTACCTGGATGTTTTGGTTTTTCACACCCTTCTCAGTTACCTCTAATTTAACTCTTCTCTAATGTCTGTGAAAATCCCAGGAAATAAGATATAAAAATAGTCTAACCAGCCCTTCTGTCACAAACAATCATGCAACCGATCAAAAGCACTGCGATCACATTATTGCCCATTCTGGTGTTTGATGTGAATAGTGCCTGAAGTTCCTATATGATTGTATGCACTGCACTGCTGCCAGACGATTAGCTGATTAGATAATTGCATGAATAAGCTGGTGTACAGCTGTTTCTAACCAATACATGGGCATTAATAATGTATAGTTCCATTCTAATCAAGTACTGTAAGTGTATATTATATATGCTTATTAGTAGATAAAATGGAAGTTTTTGGGCCAACATCCTCAGCACAATTTAGAACAGTGTTTCTAAAAATGGTCCTCAGAGACTCCCAAATGGTCCCCATTTTCCCCCCTCCAAGTCCCCTGGGAGCTGGAAGGGAGCAAAAACATGGACAATCTATGGGTCCCTGGGTTTGAGAAACACTGATTTAACCACATTTATGCTTGTTTAGAAGGAACAAACTACGAGGACAGGTGACAAATCTTCTCTTTTACTGAGGTCTTGTCAATGAAGTGAAAGTCAAGCTAAAGTATCTTTATTCTCAGCTTTGTTATATATGTGCTGAGATGAAATTTCGGCGAAAAGTAATAGATAAATTAGAACATAAAAGAAAAACAGACTTAAGAGAAGACCTTGTACCACAAAAGTGCCGTGGATGAAAATATGGGTGATCCTATATTACAAACAAAAATCAGTCATCACACTTTTAAATGAATTTCTAATATAATAAACTAGGTTTCATAACACATTGAATAATATAATCTCTTTACAAACATTATACATAGTAATACTGGCAAAGTCATCGCTTCAAAAAGAGGGCCCTGGGTGTGACCCAGACCGTGCAGTCAAAGGTAGGAGAATGTTACCCAAAATACATCTGAACACATAGATTTCAGTTGTATAAGTTTAAGAGGACAACAGAAGTGTACAGAGCCTCACCTTAGCAACATATTCTGCTAAATGTATTAGGAATGAAGGGATCCAACATAATTGAGTCTAGACAAAAGGCATTCCTTAAGAAGATCCACATATGAGTGCGTAAGGCATTTGCTACAAAGCATGAGAAAGACCCAGTTAAGATGTGGCAGAAGGTTTTGTGCTTAGATGAGATGAAAATAGAACTTTTTTGCCAGACTTGAAAGAGGTATGTGTGGTGTAAAACTAAACTCTGCCACGTGTTACACCATAACCCCACAGCCTCTGTGAAATATGGTGGTGGCCGCATCATACTATGGGGATTTGGGGAGTTGATGGGACAATTTAGGAACACAAATTCCACACAATATTGCAGGAGAAATCGTTCCAGTTCATGTTTTCTAAAATGATTCCAGTCCTCAAATTCACACCAATGATTTCTCTCAACAGAAGAGTGGACTTTCAGGGTCCTGATGCTGCTGTCTATGCCTGTCGGCCATTACCAATCACCAGTCATGCTTAAACTGTTGGGACTTTCACCTTAGTGTGAAGTCTTGCTTTATTTCATCAAGTTATGGCTTATGACTTAAATATGAATATATGGCTTATATATGGCTTATGAATATATTATGGCTGTTCTTAGTCCCCTGCACTGGCAACCTTATAGTCTTTTTGCATTTAAAAACTTCTACCATCCAGTCAATCAAAGGTTTGCACTTTTCTCAAATTTGTATAATGTCACCAAAGTCCTGCTCATGAGCACGAGCATGCAGTTCATTCAGACAACCAGAACCACAGCGAGTCATCTCCACAAGCACTGTGCTTCTCCCTCTTTATCCTTTCATCTCTCATGCATCCCTTGACATGTGCATAGCTACTGATGCTGCCCCTGGCTAGTCCAGTTATCCACCAGTCTCCTCTGGTACCTCATTCAATAGGAGGATGCAATAGGTTCTGCGGGTCAATAATTCTCTTTCGCCAGGTAAGCCCTTATGGCTTACTAAAATGTTACTACCAGGTAAACAATCTTTGGACCATTTGAAGTTTAAACATGGAGCTGAGTACATCCTACCAGCTTCCTTTATAAAATATATTCATGAAAAAGAGGTTTTAGTGTTCTATAGAAAGACAAACCTGTAGGAAAAGTGATGCACCGTTTCTCCAGTGCATGTTCCCTCCATGCTTGTGTGGCTTCCTCCAGCAGAGGGATGAGCGTGTGCCCTGTCATGCATTAGCGTCACCCTCCCGCTGCCCCCCGCCTTGACCAGTACTGCATAATCTGCATTAATGCCCCCGTTTCTATTAGTTCATTCTCTGCAGATGACAGCTTAAACCACTGATTATACAGTAGCATGAATTACACTCAACTTTTCAATTTCTTCCTGGCAGATTGAGGTCACTCTACTTACCACAAACTTTGAAATGCCATTTAAACATATTAGTACTGATATTATAACATATTCCCCTTATCTTTTGTTTTAGGATTCTCACTTTAAAATACAGAGCAACGTTTGTTCACTGTATGACCAGGAATTTGTGAGAAACTGAATGAATTTCCAGGAATGAAGATGTGCACAGAAACAATGACTGAAAAGTAAAGGATTAATGACATTTCAGCATCACCTAAGAGGGGTGTAAGCTTAGCAAATCCACAGGACATTTATGTCAGCTGCATTGCGGTCCTGCCCTCTTCTGGTGAGAAATTGTGTCTCTATTCAGCTTTGAGATTCCCTTTTATCAGGAAAAAAAATAATCATAAGTGGCTATATGATGCCTCCATCTTTGCCTCTAGGCCAATGGTCCATGATAGCTACATTTACACAGAAAATGGTCTGGAGAGCTGCCCAGTCACAAGGGTATATTTTGCCAACCAGGGTGGGGGGGGTGGCAGAGTGTGGGGGAGGTGATGGTCTAATTGTCATGATTAACTAGGAATGTTTTTAACGATTGAGCTGTCAAATGTGATCAATCAGCTGGCTCAACAGCATATTCAGCAGAAATGTGTGGGGGTCCCCAAGGAGACAGGCCCTATTGAGAAATACTTAACTAAACCATCAAAATCTAATATGAAAATATATATTTTTATACTCCGCTTTAAAGCCAAATCATATGAAATCAGAAAAAAAAAGGCAACATCTGCTGTGCACATAGGTCCTCAATACTATTAACCTCAGAAAAGAAATGGCTAAATGTGACTAACTGGAACTGGAAATAAGGATCTTGAGGAAGAATAACTGGCTTACAGCTTGTTTTATATGCAAAATTGAAAAGAGTAATAATAATAATAATAATAATAATGCAAGCCAAGGATTAATTAGAAATATTCTCTGTCAGGCACAGTGCTTTTATTATAGGTAATAAGCTGTAATACCTCAAAGGAGTTAGGGTCAGCTAGAGAAAACAGAGCAGCAGTGAAGCTCAAGATAAATTGCTTGAATGAGCTCTGCTTTAAAATGATATGGTCAAACAGCACGCCTTAGAAAAGTATCTAAAATGTTATTTACAAACCATTCAACTATCAATCTTCCAGCTGCAAATGCCACACCGGGTCATATACTTTTTTATAAACTTCCCTCACAAAACACGCAATAAATGGATCTGGTGAATTCTGGCTAAAACAGCCAGCATGGATGGAAGAAGACTGATGCCGCATAATATAATTACATCATAATATTCTGCTTATTGCAAATGCAGCATTTTCAAAGTCCATTCATTTAATTGGTAACTACGGAAACGCGAGTGGCTCAATACAGCCGGCCAATAATGGCGTGGGTCTGAACAACTGTTCTCTTTTGTTTGTGGTGACCTTGTAATTAAGCACAGCAGCCTACTAACAGTGATGTTTATGCATCCAAGTGCCACTGAACACCCGGAGGTACTAGATTTAACTACAGTGAGATGCTACTGACAAGAATAGAGTCAAGGAGCTATTTATGCAATATAATACAAAGTGAAAATCATTACAAACATTTTCTGTGTTTCTTCTTATTCTGTGCAGTATTACTTGAGATGCCATGCCCAGTTTAAATGTACACAGCAAATGAGCATTTACTTATACCTGTCAAATATTAATTGATTCATAGTCATAATTTTGGATGATTTGGATGATAACCCTAACCCATACTCTGTGTGGAACATGCGCGTTCTCCCACACCTCACCCTAACCCTAACCCATACTCTGTGTGGAACATGCGCGTTCTCCCACACCTCACCCTAACCCTAACCCATAATTGTCCACAAGTCAAAATTCTATATTCATATTCCATATCAGTTCATTAAAAGTGCCACTGTCTTGTCATTTGTATTCTCATTTAACAGCAGTTCATCTAGAGCAAAAAAGAAATTCATCCAAAGTAATTGCTAAGCTGGCTGATATCATGCAATACACTAGATTTGATCTGCTCAACAATATTCATGTTGCAGGTAATAATGAGGAATCTTTGATTCATTGCAAAACTACACCATTAGTTATGAAATGATTCCATTTGTGATCATTTTTGCAGTATCCTGAAGTACAGAACTGGGACCAGCAGCGTTTCAGAGTCTGACATCCTGAGAGAATACAATCAAACAGCCTAGATTCAAATACAGCAACTTACCAGGTGGCATATTCATATGCCGTTAATACCTGGCTTTCTTAGTCAGATAGTTACGAAGCTGGTGAAGTGAAAAATGTGCTTTTTAATATATTTTCCAGGTCCCCAGGACAGGCACGTCGCTATGAATCTGTAAAATCACCATGTCAGCAGTTACAAGTGCCAGATAAGGATTTTCTGGTCTAGCTATGAGGATCTATTCTCACATGCCTTTTCTTAAGGGGATTTCTTCTCTTCCAAGGTCTTCCTCAATATTACAGAGATTACAGGCTTCTTCACGATGTCTGTCAGGAGCCCCAGTGAGGGCCTGAACTTATTCTGCCGGTAAGAGTACAAGGTTTGACAATGATCACCGTCTGAGAGTGGCAGCTCCACGACAACGGACACCACAACTTATCATTTTTTCTCAAGAAGCTGTGGCTGTTCCACGGGACTAACATCAGTTGCCATGACAACCACACTGAGCAGTGAGGTCAGGAAGTCAGAATTCCCCAGAAGGAAATGGAAATACTCAGCGAGTTCCTGAAAGCAAAGCCTCACCTTAAGCACAGCATTTCTCCTCCTGCTGTCTTTTGTTAAGATTAGAAATCTAATTAATGACACTAATGTACTATGTCAGAAAATGTGTAGCACAGAGTAACAACTGGATAACCAGCAATTATGAAGAAAATTAATGAATGCAAGCACAGAGAAAGCGGTACACTGCAATGGCCCTGTGCCCACAGCCCCTGCAAAGCACAGAGAAAGCGATACACTGAAATGGCGCTGTGCCTACAGACCCTACAAAACACAGAGAAAGCGGTACACTGCAATGGCCCTGTGCCCACAGCCCCTGCAAAGCACAGAGAAAGCGGTATTGCAATGGTGTTGTGCCTACAGCCCCTGCAAAGCACAGGGAAAGCGGTACACTGCAATGGCACTGTGCCCACAACCCCTGAAAAGCACAAAGTTAGCATACAGAAAAATATATGCAAATTTAATGCAAATAAATTAAACCTTTTTGGCAGATTAGGCTTTTTGGAAATACGTTAGACTTTGATGGTTTGTGATGGACTAGTGCCCCCATGTTGTGCCCTGTGTTCCAGCCCCCCCACCCGGATAGGATTGGAGGGTGGAAAACAGATGGATGGACAGATGGACAGAAGTTAGACTGTTAAATCAAGCAGAATCAGAAAATTCTATTTAATCATTCAGTACAATAAGCAGGAATTCATCAATCTAACTGCTTATGTACTCAGCTACCACACTAAAGCTAGTGCAAGAACAAGGGAGCTGACTGCAGACACGTGCAGCCTCGTGGCGAGCTGACTGCAGGTATGAACATTTCTGTGGCAGACACTTGGGGTTAAGCACCTTGCTCAGGAGTCTTGTTCCCTAGATGGAGTCCTTGCCTATTGACTGTATGTACATTTCACTTCTTGGGGATATGTTTGGGTTGTATGTCAATGGATTTTTATCTCTGAGTGCAGTCCAAGGATATTCTGTTAGGTGGCCTGATGTCTATAAATTGCCCACAGAGTGTCCTTGAGTGTGAGAGGAAGTGCATGTGTGCCTCTGGCCTGCAATGGACAGGCAGCCCATCCAGGGTGCCCTGTGCTGGCTGGAAAAGGCTGCAGCACATAGGCAGATGTCTAAAAAAAATGCATGTATAAACACACTGTATGTCCTATGAAACTTCTCACTCCTTATGAAAATGGAAGTTTGATGTAAAACAAGAACCACTGAACAAAATAGGGTTTAAATCAAATTCAAAATGCCATGCCGAAATATTTGTTTTATTTTATTGAAGGCTTCTAGCCTAAAATCTCAAGCTCTTTCATGGTATAGAGCGTCCTTTCAGTGGTGGTCAGATTTCTCTTTTTACAGCCATTTGCCGAATATATTTTAGATCGATGACACGATCGTAATTAAAGTGTTATATTGCTTATGTATATGTACATTGGGTATGCACTATTAACTGGCAAATATTAATAATAACATCATTACTTACAATACAATGCTCTCTGTTTTCTTATTACAATCTGCTTGAGCCTTTGTGAAACCACTGAAATTCACCTTGTACTGCTTGTAGTACTGGGTCTGTGACAATGACCCATGTGCTCCCCTTTGTGTTAGTTCTACATATTTATATGGGGATTCAATGTATAAATATGTATAAATAATAAATAATTATGAAGTTCTCATATTAGGGGCAATTAATTGTGATTAATCACAGAAAACTGTGTGATTTATTAATTATTTTTCAATTGATTCCCAGCCCTAATAGTAACACTTTACAAACATTACTAAGCCAAGAAGTGCTGTTTAATTAATCCAATGTCATCTGGTTGAGTCAAGACTAGAAATTGTTCTATTCACAGGGATCGTTTTTGCCTGTTTTCAAGGAAATAAGGGGAATATTCACTTTCACTTGTGATGGCTGGATAAAAAGGTCATGCAGTCAGATTCAAGAGACATTAATGTCCCCACTGACTGGTGGCACCATGCTGTCATTTGCAGAATTATCCAGTGCCTTGAGGAACTTACTGATCGTTGCCACATGTGCACAGTCTCAGAGATCAATTTTAGAGTTAAATAGATTAAATAGGACAGAGCAATCCAGACAAGCACATTTCAAATAATTTCCTTCTGGCAGGGATAGCTACATTAAATGACTGATAAAGCAGAGAGGTGAAAGAATTTTTGTTGTGATATGTCTGGCAGAGTTCACTGCAAAAACCTGGCCTGGGGGAGAGAAAAGAGAAAAAATGGGAAAGGAGAACTGGCAAGGTAAATGGGAGAATTAAGATCAAAGTCAATGCGAAACACAAAACAGCAGTAAAGTTCACCTCCTGTCAGACAGGGCATGATCCATGCCGGCAGAGAGGTGCCCTATCAGGGGGACGTGCACGTTTACGCGAGAGCCCGCATCCGTGCCGGCAGAGAGGTGCCCTATCAGGGGGACGTGCACGTTTACGCGAGAGCCCGCATCCGTGCGACAGAGAGGTGCCCTATCAGGAGGACGTGCACGTTTACGCGAGAGCCCGCATCCGTGCCGGCAGAGAGTATCTGGGGGAGAAAAGTTTAATACTTTTTCTTGTTAGCGCATAAGTGATGTCATAGTTTAGATGTTTTCATAATTATTCTAACATTTATGAAATAGTACAAAAAAAACCTTTCTGTGGGTCACTGTCGTCAATATAAGTTTGAACACAAAGTGAAATGACATCTGATAGACATACTTGTTCATAGAACCAAGGTTTATGATTATTTCAAACGTATTATCCTATTAATATATACAGATTATAAATTCAGCAGCAATTGAATTAGATATTAATGGAAGTAGAATCAAGAAACAGGATAGTTCAAACAAAGACACTTTATGGGGAATTTAGAGACACTAGTTACCATAACTCCATGTCTGTGGACAGCGGGATGAAACCAGAGTGCTCGGGGTGGGGGGGAATAATACTTTCAACATGAAAATGTCATGCAAACTCCACAGATACAGGGCAGGGGTGAGCTACCATACCAAAGATACGCCTTAAACTAGAGGCTGTCATCACATAGTCCCAACATTTCAAGACCCCCTACACTGGCTTGAGCAGTATCTAATTTTTCATGCCATCAAACTGTCCATACATTATACCACAGTATGTGGTATTATCAAAAGCAACACTGCTCTGGTATGTTGGCAATATAAAATTTGCAGAGTGTTGTAGGGTTCACCCTGATAAATCTCAGCAGCCAAAAACACCACGGTTCACGGTACGCTGTGTTACCATATTATCCCACAAGCGAACACCCCACACACATCTAAAAAAATTTATCAAAAGCTCAAATTTGTGTCACTTGCCACAGTGTAATCAGGCTAAGTGACACGATGCCCCGGTGACACGATTTGCTGAGTGCACATGGAGGGGGGGCTTATTTCTTCATACTGAACGTAGTAACCCTAGTAAGGATCAATAATTTCATCAACAAAGGCATATGACTCAGTTTCGCCAAACTCAGTGAGGAATAACCATGATACTCTGAAAAGGCAGACTGATGATGATATAATGTAATTCTTGGTTTGGCTGGCATTTAGGGGACACAATGAGAACTGAAAACTAAAGGTGAAAACGAAAGGAAAAAGGAAACTATGGGCAGTTTACAGGAGTGCTTTGCTGCTGAGACTGTGAGACTACCCTAACCCTACCCTAACCCTAACTATGTTACTGGTGTGTTTGTGATGCATGTGTATCATAGAGTAGAACAGGACTGTAAAGCTATGAAGCCCACTGATATTTTAAATCAAGCCACTGCATTTATTTTACTTGTATGTCTATAATGACCATTTCAGAAAAAGGTAATGCTGAAAATATTTTTGTCAGCATCACTTTTTAAGCATCAGCTCACCAGGTTGTTATGCAATTGAAGGCTATGAACCTACACTAAATTAGGCTACTCGCAATTGAAATTAGCAACTGGGGGAAAATTATTAGGATTGGTCCCTGCCTTTTCCTGTTCTGTCCGACATTTTCCTATTTGGCCAGCAGGTGTCGCTGGCCATCCCATTCTTTTCTCTGTTCCCCTAGGTCTAATTCATCTCACAGTCCCTATTGCTTTCCTGTGCTCCCCAAACCACCTTGTGGCTGAATCGGCTGCATGTGGCTGAGTACCCTATCTTCAGTTCCCTTAATAATGTTGGATATTTTTTTTCATCAGTTTTGTTTTCCCCAGGTTAACTATATTCTTGTGTTCATGTGTTTCAGTTTAGGTCCTTGTTTTTGAACTCTGTTCACGGTTTTCCTCGCCTGAATCTTGTTTTGTAGTCATGTACTGTTTCACTGTTTGTTCTTAGTATCTCCTAATGTTTGAGTGCTAGCGCTTGTTACTGATTTTCACCCTGTTCCCTGTAGCTCCCAGTCCTTAGTGTGTATAATTAGTAGTGACCCAAACCTGTCCCTCACCTAGCCCTCATTACCTGTGTATATATGTGCGTGCCCTTGTATGTCCAGACAATCAGGATTGATGCATCAGAACCATAAATGAGCAAGGGTCCTCTTTTTGAGCGGTGTATGTAACAAGGGCAGCGGGCAATTCCCAGTGACCGGCACAGACTGTACGATGCTGAATCCAAACGGGTAAGTCAGTGAAGATGTTTAAGTTCGACCCGAGAGCATATGAGCTGCACTGCCAGGTAGTAAATAGGAATATATACAGCAAAACTGCAGGCTATAGACTTCAATGAGTAATGAAGCTCAGCTGTACCAACAGCACTCAAGACAAAAAATTATAAAGATGCCAAAAAACAACACCGTGCGAAAGAGACAGCGCACGTTAGCCAGCCCAACATTCATTACTCAACTCAGGAAGAAATGGTGAAAAGCATTTGCCCTTTCAGCAAACCAAACTGGCAACAGCAATGAGGCAAGGGGGAAACTCACTCACTATAGCAGCAGGAACAAAGGCTCTGTGATTTTACGTGGCCCACCACTTCGTGGCTGAGTTGCTGCTGTTCCCAATTGCTTCCACTTTGTTATAATACCACTAACAGTTGACCGCAGGATATTTAGTACTGAGGAAATTTCATGAATGGGCTTATTGCACAGGTGGCATCCTATCACGGTACTACGTTTGAATTCACTGAGCTCCTGAGAGCGACCCATTGTTTCACAGACATTTGTAGAAACAGTCTGCATGTCTAGGGGCTTGAATTTATTCACCTGTGGCCATGGAAGTGATTGGAACAACTGAAGTCAATGATTTGGAGGGGTGTCCCAATACTTTTGGCAGTATAGTGTATTTTATGCTAGTGCTCCTTTGAATGTTGGGGTGTTAACTGTCCATGTAATGTCCATGGGATAGGGTTAGGGTTAGGTGTCTTAGGTTGTGACCTCCTGAAGTTCTTGTTCCTGAACAGACAGTGAGCTGGGAGATGCTGATTAGTGAGTACGCTTTGAGCTTTCCTCCTACAGCGCTGTGTATATAGTGTGTCAATGGAGGGGAGGTCAGAGCAGGCAGTGAGATGGGAGATTCTGATCAGTGAGTACGCTCTGAGCTTTTCTCCTACAGCGCTGTGTATATAGTGTGTCCATGGAGGGGAGGTCAGAGCAGGCAGTGAGCTGGGAGATGCTGATCAGTGAGTACGCTCTGAGCTTTTCTCCTACAGCACTGTGTATATAGTGTGTCCATGGAGGGGAAGTCAGAGCTTATAATCCTCTCTGCAGTTTTTTAATTTAATTTAATGTTTAATAAAATTCCTTGTGCCTGTAAGTGGCCTGTGCATTAACGTCCATCATGCACTGTTCTAACAGTCTACAGTGTAATGAATATTTTAATATTGACTATATTATTTGCAGTAATGAGTAATATATGATCAAGTCAGAAATTATACTGGGGGTGGGGGAGGTGGTCAGTGTACAGTTTGCTTTTGGTCAGCAGCAACCACTGTCCTGCAGTTATCCTATGGTTTGCTGCCACTAAGCGGCACTAATGTTGATGTGATTTATCTCATACTCATGCCCAGATCTTCACTCATACAATGTGTCTGTAAAGTTTGGAAAAGATTTGCCAAATACTTTTTGAGTTATTGCACTAATGAGAACATGGCTGCAGCAGTGGGCGAACTGCTCCCGAAGCTATATGTATTCACCCTCCACCATACTTGTGTCTCTAATTTATATTTAATTTTACACTGTTTCTGGCATACAAAAAGGCTCAAAGACTCACACAATTGTTGACACCTTATAGGTACTGAAGCTATGAGAAAGAATGCCCATCTTTACTTAAGCCAACTATTACAAAAGGTCACCTTTTGGGTCCATTACTTTACGACATGAGCTATGGACTAGCACCTAATTTCAATCTTGTTCATGTTTGTTATATTACATATTTAACATTCTTTATGTAACATATTTCTTCTAGTGAAGATCAATGTGCAATTTTACTATTTCAAGTGTCGCCCAAAAAGGCAGAATTAAATATACAGGAAGACAATTACAGAAAGAAAAAGTTGAAAAGCTGATAAAAAAAGTTCCTTAATAGCATTCAGTGTGCATCTCTACACAGCCTGAGCAGCTTTGCATAAACACCTGCATATCCTGCATGAAGGATAAAAGGGAAGCTTTTTACTGAAGATGCAGCCTCCTGAGACAGATGTAACTCCCAACAGGAAAATATAATGCAAATTATTCAACACCCCAAAGACCAACAAAATCTAGTTGTTTTGCAGCCCCCTAGGATTAGTGTAAATATTAATAATGCAAGAGAACACAATGCTGCAGTGTAGGGAGGATAAGTAGGACAGGATAGAACTAATAACAATCAGTATGCATTACATACTGAGCAGAATGCGAATAGTATTACAGACCACACACGGGTGTGCATATTTAGGCATATGTATGTATATAATTACAGCCCACCTTGAGAGCATGTTTCACTTGCCATATTTGGATTGTGACTCTGATTTAGCCACGCAACAGAAATAACAATTAAATCGCATCTTTGGTGAAGCTGCCTGAAATAGTTTACTGTTATTAAGGATGGCAGTGTCACATAGGGAGATCCTCATTAACCTGTCATGTAGCAGCAAAACTTTACTGTTTCACAAACTCTATCCAAATGTATTTCTTGTCTTCTCACTAGCATAACCATGTCTGAGTTTCATGTTGATATTTCCCCAATTAGTGTCATGCTTTTGCCCTGTCTGTGGCGGCCACCTCACTCCTCTCCCTCACTCACCCAGACAGTCAACAAAAACTGCCTGGTCAAAATTCAGTCCAATGACTCTGAATTACTGTAAATGCAAAATCCTGATCATACAATGCCAAATGTAATGGCTTTACTGATAAGCATCAACATTGCCTTGACCAGGATAGCGAACTACGAGTGGCGATGAACACAGTGATGAGTTTCTCCACCATTATATGTCCAGCTTTGCAGCTCACATCTCATGCAGGGTTTTTCAGCTGTTTCCAAAATGTAAGAGGAGCGCATCATACTCCATACAGGTATAATCACAGAGTAACTGCTGCCATTTCAAGCTCACTGACTAAAGCCTTTTTGCAGCTATGAAAGAGCATCACTGGTTTATTTACAGACGCAGTGTCTAACTTACCTATGCTGAGCTTTGACAATCGAGCAGATGATGTTGCAGATCCTCGCTGGGTTTTAGTCGCTGCTCCCCTTGCCCAGCTTCTCCCTCCCCACCTCTGCTAGCTCGCCAGCTCCCTGCTGTTAGAGCCGCTGCGGTTCTGAGATGCCTAAAGGGCTCAGCGACTCTGTCGCTTCATCAGCTGAAGCCTAGACTCCTGTTTCTCTGCCTGTCTCCGGTGAAACAGGGAACTGAGCGGTGTGAGCATCTCACTCTCGCTCTGGCTGTATCCCTCAGCCCTCCCTCCCTCTCCCTTTCTCTCTCCTTCTGTTTCACTCTCTCCTTGTATCGATCCATCTCAGCTCTGTGCCTCCTATTGTGCGGCCCCTAGTGGCCAATCTGGTCATGGCTTGCAGCAGAAATCTGGCCTGCTTGTCGTAGCTCAGTGTTTGTCTAGAAGATGGAGGGAATATAGACTACAGTGCTGTTTAATCCTACAGGCAGGAATACTGTCACTGGAACCAGCTTGTGCACATATTACATTTTATCAGGACATGCATGCAAACCCCAGAATACCATAGCTGCACCCTGAACAGAAAAATGACAAATATCTTTTGTGATACTATTTTTTTTTTCGAACAAGGCTGGATTTACAGAGAGACAGGCAGAGTTTCTAAGAGTTTAGAGATGTCCAAAGTTTTACTACACCTTGTGGGTAGAGCCCTTGCCAGTTATTGGTACCAGATGACTGCTTCCTGTGCATGTATTACCACCTATGGAAGCTGTGGATTTCAGCAGAATCAGAATAATTTGCTACATAATTTAAAATTATTGTTGTTGTAAACATAAAATATTAAAAAAATAAATTCAATGGGTTTAAACAGTCTTCTCACAGCCTGTGAATGAAAGTGATGGACTTGCACTTGTATTAACATGAAGTTTTATTACATATATTTCTAAATTTTGTAGAGGTTTTTGGCTTGCTGATAGTTTGATACTTGATGGTAGCTTGAAGTGTGGAAATGTTTTTACACAGAACAAACAGCCTCAGCGACCACCTTACTGTCTGTAAATAATTCACCAACTTCCAGATGATGCTAAGAGGTGCTAAACCTCAAGCGCTTCTGAACCACAAACCCAGTGGAACCTAACCCTAACCCTAACTGCGATCTTGAAAGTCCATAGTGGCCAATAAAGTCAGTCAATTTAATCTTTAGAATCGTCTTAAGTATGTCACATGACAGGTTTATAATGTGTATAAACAGCAGATGCAGATAAACCCTTAAGACATGAGGGTAGTGGGGAAAGAAAGAGATCGTGGATATTGAACAGCACACTGCCACCCTGACTAGAATAAACAGCGGGAAGATGGATGAGGATGGTGGGATGGATGGATGGATGGATGGATGTTTTACAGAAGGTTTATGTGCTGCGTCTTTTTAATGATAGAGGTAATATTTACAATTCCTGCTTTTTACCATAAAACAGCAAAGCTGTGACCCAAGAAGGCATGTATATGATTTATTTCATTGAATTTCAGTTCCATCGGAACATCGGAACCGTTAGAGAAACAGGACCGAGGAGAAGCAGCTGAACAGCAGGACAAAGCGCTGATTTCCATTAGCGAGCGTGAAGCGGCTCCCAGGGCAAGTTTAGCGGCTCCCAGGGCGGGTTTAGCGGCTTTCAGGGCGGGTGTAGCGGCTGTCAGGGCGGGTTTAGCGGCTTTCAAGGTGGGTGTAGCGGCTTTCAGGGCGGGTTTAGCGGCTTCCAGGGCGGGTTTAGCGGCTTTCCGGGCAGGTGTAGCGGCTTTCAGGGTGGATTTAGCGGCTTCCAGGGCGGGTTTAGCGGCTTTCCGGGCGGGTGTGGCGGCTTTCAGGGTGGGTTTAGTGGCTTCCAGGGCGGGTTTAGCGGCTTTCAGGGTGAGTTTAGTGGCTTTCAGGGTGGGTTTAGCGGCTTTCCGGGCGGGTGTAGTGGCTTCCAGGGTGGGTTTAGCGGTTCTTACATGTATGTATCAGAAATGATCGATATAATGTGTTTAATATAATGACTGGCGGAAGACAATATCATTCTAATTTTGTGCATCGGAATGGCCCTGTAATTCACAAGCCATAACTAATGTACATGCTCTGTAGCTGAAAAGTAATCCAGAAAAAAAAATCTACTACTAATTGTATACTACTAATAATACTAATTGTATTAATTGCATCTACTGATTGAGGTCTCTCCTGTCTGCCCTGCTGCTGTACCACTGTTCATCCTGCCATCTGAAGAAGCACCATCACCTGCCTGCCCTCTGCTTTGTGACAGTATAATTTGACCTCCTCTGCCAGCCTCTGGAGGATGGGCTCCCCCTTTGGGTCTGGTTAGGGTTAGGGTTTCCTCTGCCGGCCCCTGGAGGATGGGCTCCCCCTTTGGGTCTGGTTAGGGTTAGGGCTTCCTCCGCCAGCCCCTGG
>JAAGVU020000043.1:0-24465 GCA_011763525.2 Mormyrus iriodes | reverse complement strand
GTCCATGTAATGTCCATGGGGGAGGTGGGGGGTGTCGTATTGTTTGCGGTGCTGACTGTCCATGTAATGTCCATGGGTTAGGGTTAGGTGTCTTAGGATTAGGGTTAGGGTTAGGTGTTTAGGTTGTATCCTCCTGAAGTTCTTGCTCCTGAACAGACAGTGAACTGGGTGATGCTGATCAGTGAGTACGCTCTGAACTTTCCTCCTACAGCACTGTGTATATAGTGTGTCCATGGAGAGGAGGTCAGAGCAGGCAGTGAGCTGGGAGATGCTGATCAGTGAGTACGCTCTGAACTTTCCTCCTACAGCGCTGTGTATATAGTGTGTCCATGGAGGGGAGGTCAGAGCCTATAATCCTCTCTGCAGTTTTTATAACTTGTTGATTTCCTCTCAGCCTGTGTGCTATTTCCAAACCACACAGTGATGGCGCTGGTGAGGGTAGTTTCAGCGAGTCCTCTGCAGGCCTGGCTGAGGGGCTGACGTCTGAGTCCGGCCTTCTTCAGCAGCCTGATGAAGTACAGTCACTGCTGTGCCTTTTTCACTGTCGCCACAGTGTTTTTAGCCCAGCTCAGATTTTCAGATATGTGAAGGCCTAGAAACTTATAACTGTCAGTCTGCTGCACATTAGTACCTATGATGGTGAGAGGATGCAGGGGAGAAGCCCTCCTCCCAAAATCCAGAATCAGTTCTTTGGTTTTGTCTATGTTAAGAGCAAGGTCGTTGTCCTCTCCATGGACAGCGATATCATTCACCAGTTCCCTGTTAGATGACTCATCCTCATTCTTGATGAGGCCAAGAATGGTTGTGTCATCCGCATATTTACTGATTATGTTGCTGTCCTGATTTGAGACACGGTCATTTGTGTATAATGAAAAGTGTTTTGGGCTGAGGCAACAGCCTTGAGGTGTTCCTGTGCTGACTGTGAGCTCAGCCGAGACCTTATTTCCCATCCTCACCACCTTTAGCCTGTCTGTATGGACGTCC
Source organism: Mormyrus iriodes (assembly GCA_011763525.2). Taxonomy (NCBI): domain Eukaryota; kingdom Metazoa; phylum Chordata; class Actinopteri; order Osteoglossiformes; family Mormyridae; genus Mormyrus; species Mormyrus iriodes. The sequence continues at coordinate 23,481 of JAAGVU020000043.1, read as the reverse complement.
AATATCCAGTTACAGGTGGGTATAGGTACTCCAGGGTCTGCCAGCCTTACAATCAGATTCATTGGCCTGATTGTGTTAAAAGCAGGACTGTAATCTAAGAAGAGCATGTGAGCATATGTGCCGATTGTGTCCAAGTGTTCTAGTGCATTATGAAGTGTCAGAGTCACCACGTCATCCACTGATCTGTTTGGGCGGTAGGCAAACTGCAGAGGGTCAGCTATGGCTGGGATGACAGAGTTTGTAGAACTCTTGGAAACACTCCGTCTGGCGCTGCTGCTTTGCAGGGGTTTATCTTCTTCAAAGCCTGAGTGCTGAGTGGTATTCAGATACTGAGCGGTATTCAAACTGACACCTCTACACTCTACACTCAAACTAAACACTCTCCTGATTTGGCCCATTTAACTCCAGAAGGTCCGCAAAAAGTGAAACAGAACTACTGCATGTTTGAGAGGGCTGTGGAACTTGTATTTTCTAGTTGAAGGACATTATTTGATTACTGTGTAGCTGAAAAACAAATAATCATAATTCAATTCAATTCAATTTTATTTGTATAGTGCATTTTCACAACATTACATTGTCTCAAAGCGCTTTACATTATCCCTGCCCAAAGCTCCCAGTGAGCAAGCCAGAGGCGACAGTGGCAAGGAAAAACTGCCTAGAAGGAAGAAACGTTGGGAGGAACCAGACTCAAAGGGGGACCCCATCCTCCAGGGGCCGGCGGAGGAAGCTCTAACCCTAACCAGACCCAAAGGGGGAGCCCATCCTCCAGGGGCCAGCAGAGGAAACCCTAACCCTAACCAGACCCAAAGGGGGAGCCCATCCTCCAGGGGCCGGTGGAGGAAGCTCTGACCCTAACTAGACACAAAGGGGGAGGCCATCCTCCAGGGGCCAGCGGAGGAAGCCTAACCCTAATAGTATTTTATAGTCAATCCAAGAAGCCAATGAAGGGATCATAGAACAGGGCTAATATGATCAAACTTTTTATTGTGTTACGATCCTCTGTCTAGGGTAGAGGATCGTCAGAAAGGTAAGGGAAGGGAAAGGGAAGGAGACGAGACAACCAGGGAACGGGAAAAGGGAACACTGGAAAAACAGGGATCTTTTTTTATGGTTTTTTAAGTCGCATATCGAACCGTAACTTACAGCACGTAACAATTGTTTGTAAGAACTCTGGCTGCTGAATTTTGCACTAACTGAACTTAACTAACTGATCCAGATGGGCAACCAGAAAGGAGGGCATTACAGTAGTCCAGTCGGAAGTCATAAAGGCATGTATAAGTTTTTCTGTATCATGAAAAGAGAGCATCTTCCGAAGCTTGGCTATGCTCTGTAGATGGTAGAATGCAGTTCTAGTAATACTACTTATGTGAGCGTCAAAACATAAATCTGAATCAACCAGGACACCAAAATCTCTGACCACTGTGTTGTCATCAAATTTATTTTGAGCAGCCTTGTGACCAACTAGAAGTACTTCAGTTTTTTCTGTGCTTAACATAAGGACATTTTTTGTCGTCTAATACCGGATATCTAGTAGACAGACTCCTAACTGAGAGAGCTGTGATGCATCAGCTGGTTTAACTGATACATATAACTGTATATATACTGTAATATAATTACCAATAATAACTATCAGTGATGTCATAAGTATCTATGGCTATCTAGTTTTGTCTGTATCTGACAGTAGTGTGGCACAATTATTTTTTTAAATATTGATCTCATTCTTGCATGATACCAACTTTGCCGTGTTCGCATCAAAGCAAGCGCTTTCTCCATGTGCTGCATCAACAAGGAACAGGACTGTGTTATACCACGAGACTAACTGTACACAGGAAGAGGGACAAATAAATCTAATTTGTGCAACAAAGTAAGAGAAAAAGTTTTGAACACAAGATCAAGAGCCTTCTGGTGGCGTTGGGGAAGAGGGAAGAAATGTCTCCACCAACCCCATGTCGAGCAACAACGCCCTCATACTGAAAAGGATCACAGCCATTTGTGTGGATTTTTTTTTTTTCGGATTGACAACAAATTTGTAGTAAAAACATTTATTTGAAGGTGTTATAACTAAGAAGAGACGAGGTTGAAGTCTATGTTTAGTGTTTCTTGTAGTTGAAAATGGGTTGTTTGTTAAAAACCTGGAGAGGACCTTCTCAGTTCTGCAAAGATGAAGGACAGTTCCATTTAAGCAATGATCTTATTTCTTATGTCTTAATAAAGACAATATGTAATAATAATTAATATCAACAACAATAATACATATACTGCTCAATAATCATGGGGAAAAAATCTTTATAACACTCGACCAAGTAAAATGACATTATCAAATGTCCTTGCTTTGTTTGGGGAGTCCTAGTTAATTGAGTAAGCTGTATTTAGCTTGGTGATCTGTAAAATGCACCCTGATTTCTACTGAGTTCAAATTGACTTGTATCAACCTTCAGGCAAAAGGCCAGAGCTACTTGCTCTACTTAACTGGAAATGTAATTACTACAGTGCAATATGGCCAATTCTGTGATCCTCATCACAGACTGGAAGGCCAACTAATGACAAGTTCAGGGCTTTAGAGGACAAATATTACGAAAAGTTGATTCTGACCTGAAGGGTGGTTCATGTGTAACATTTTCCCTGCAAACCAGCTTTTAATTATGTGATGTTGCACACAGAATATTTTAAAGTCAAAGTGTTGAGTAACTGGTTATAAGAAACTAAAGCTTTCGAATAAGAATTATAATATGGGATTGCAGTGAGTCTGAGGCCAATCCCAGGCAGCCAGCCATCACAGTGCACATGCATGCACCATGTAGGAAGACCACTTCACCTCACTGCATGTTTTTTGACCATAATGATTTGGCCCTTGTAAGTCACTCAGCTCTTTAGGCCTGTCCATTTCTTCTGCATTTAACATGTCGACTGTGACTACCAAATGTTAGCTTACCATCAAATAAAACCCAAACTGTTTTTAATAGGCAACATCATGGCCACCTCTACGTGAAGCAATTAATGTTTCAACTCAATATGTATTTTATATTTTAAATAAAGATGTCACAGTAACATTGTGGGGGGGGGGTGGGTTCCGTACCACCATTCTGATACCTGTGGAGAGACTGTGCCCTTGTTGACCAAAATATTACCTCTGGTTTAAGGGTAATTTATTATATTTTGGCAAAATAAGGAAATATTCTGTCTTAGGCATTCATCAGAACAGTACATTTACATTAGATTGAAGTAGAAGGTGTTTTTAGCCAAAGTGACACACATTTCAGATAGAGCAGGGAGAGCCAGTACCAGGAGCAATTGGGAGTTAAGGGTCTTGCTGAAGAGCCCAATGGCACATTGCAGACCCTGGGATTTGAACTGGCAACCTTAGAATCACAGGCACAGCACCGAATCCAGTGAGACTTATACTGCCCCAAATATATTAGTATAAGTATATTAATGAAGTCATCGTCTAAGTCAGAAACTTGTGTCTTTACAGCCAATTTTTGATAGGACCACCTGCTCACATTTTTAATCTTAATATCACCGCACCATTACCTTTCAGCAAAAGCCCAAACTGAAGTGCCCATCTAGACTCAGACATCACTCAAGTCATTGGGTCACAATTAACATCTTCAAGCCGTCACATAAAATTTACAGTACACACTGGGACTCATTTGACCTCCTCCGCCGGCCCCTGGAGGATGGGCTCCCCCTTTGGGTCTGGTTAGGGCTTCCTCCGCCAGCCCCTGGAGGATGGGCTCCCCCTTTGAGTCTGGTTCCTCCCAAGGTTTCTTCCTTCTAGGCAGTTTTTCCTTGCCACTGTCACCTCTGGCTTGCTCACTGGGGGCTTTGGGCTGGGATAATGTAAAAAACTTTGAGACAATGTAATGTTGTGAAAATGCACTATACAAATAAAATTGAATTAAATTGGATTAATACAACATTTCAGGAGTGAAATGGAATTCCATTTTAAAAAGTAAAAATGAGTCAAAACAGAACAAAAAAAAACCTTTACTCGATGGAAAGATGTTCATTTATTTAAGAAGCAGTGTTAACGTTTATGAACGCAAATAAACACAAAGGATTCATACTACAAACATTTGAATATGTATTCAAAACATATTGCAGCAATTGGAGGCTAAGAATGATGGCATTTACTGAAAAACAGACTTTCAAAGAAATACAGCCTAAACATAAAATGTTCTGTCCTATAAAGAGCAGCAATCGTACGGCAGAGTCTGAAACGCAAACGACGGATCATGAAGAGTCAATTCCAATATAAATTACCGAAATAAATAAACCCTCAGCAGAGCATCACAAACGAAAAGCAGCCATGTTTTAAAACTGTGGTAGCTGTAGAAAAAGCTTAATTACAATATGTCCAAACATTTCCAGTAATTCCATTTGCAAAAATAAAGTTTGCTTCTGATAATGAATCCTGACAGCACATTACCTGGGGTCAAACGACAAACCTTTAAGACAGAATTGGCTCAAAAAGCGTCTTAGGATTTGGTGGTATCTATAATGCGATTTACTTTAGTGTTGTGCTTTGGCCTTGTTGGAAAATGCACATGAATATCCAACTGTTCCTACGGACTTTATCGAAGAACAGAATGTATGAACATTTAAAAACTCCCTAGATTTTTCTAAGGAATGGTAAACATCCTCAGTCCCTCAAGACAATGGTATTGAACAGGATACTGACAGTTTGATTCAAAATGAGGATTTCAAAAGCTGGAAGTTGAATTTTCCCACATAAATAAATGGTTTTCCATTACATGTTCATAAAATTCCAAAGGAATCCTTTTAAGGAGCCTTTACAGAGGACGCGAGTTATGTGCTGCTCATACAGTTGAATATATTCTCCCACAAAATCCAAACCAAAAAGGTTCAAGGAACGGAATGCGGTTGTGGAAGGCCTGGAATTCCATTGAATCCTCATACAAGTTCGAGTACCTATAGAGTGAGGAGAAAAAGCTGGAGTCATTGTCAAGTCATTTATCATCCGCCACATCGGAAAGGCTGTGTGGCCGGGGGGCGTTGGAACAGTAACTGAAGTCAACGTAACTCATTGTTAGTGATGGAAATGTCAGTGCAAGATCATGAACTTCAGGAACTGGTGAAAGTAAAACAAACACTGTTCTGTTCTTATTGAAGGGGATAACTTTGATATCAGATGTGATCTTTTTAAAAGGCACATAGCCCTTTATGCCTTGTGCACTGTTTCTCAAATCATTACAATTACTGACAGCAAACTACAAAACATAGAGACGACTTTGCTTGGTTATTCTCCAGATAGTCTGAAATCAGGGCCTGAGTTCCCGTTTGGGTTTTAAGGAAAGTAATCATTGAAACCTATCAGCTAAAACTGAGACACCCCAGCTCACTCTTCTTTTCGTTCAATGGGTTCATAGCAACATGAGTTCCCAAAAACAAACTAACAGCAAAAATGCCTCTAATTGCATTCCAGAGAACAACCAATCACACATCTTTCATAGTAGCTTAGCCTAACCAGATAGACAAGCAGCCAACTGATGACAGAAGTGCTGCTTACTGTTCTCTCCTTGTCTGTTCTATGTTTAACTTAAGACATTAATAACATACCTTTATGGTTCCTTAGACATTATTAATAATATAACATACCTTTATGGTTCCTTGGCTGTTTGCTGCTATCAGAACATTGGACTCCTGTAAAGCAAGTAATAACACATTAAGAGAAAAAGGTGCAGAAGAAGAGTGGCCCTCTTCAGGAGACCATCGTAACGCGCGACGTTATGTAGCGCATGAAGTGAATAAACATCCCAGAGAAAAACCTAAGGGTGTCGTGTTCTTTGCAAAATCTCCACACTGAATTAAAACAGCTAGTAATTGGATTACTCACTGTAACAAGCCTTCCACTCACCTCCACTCACTTCTAAAAATTAAGACATGCAAAAATATAACATCACTGTAGTTTATGGTTAAATGCAAAAAACATGCATTTGGCATTAATAGTCCTTTCCACTTCATAATTGTAAATTCATTATTCTTTTCAATCTGAAGAGACAGTACTTTGTTTTCTCAGATACTTTTAGCAATTTCAATCTCAGATCAAAGTGTATTCACAAGATCGATCAGCACTAAGATGGAAAGTAAAGTTTTCACAATTTGGCTTATAAGGATCATTGTCACTTGTTAATTAAGTATGCCGGTAGAAATGCATCACATGAGCGTGTTATAACAAGCTGTCAAGTCATAAGCTTTTTTCAATACAACAAAAACGATTATCAACATGGGTTCACAGACCCTGTTGTTTCCAGAAGCCTAGATTGACATTATGTAGATGCAACACATTGTAACTATCACAGAAACGGTGCTGAATAACTTGCGAATGACTCAATTTTGTCATACGGAAGTTCTGACTTGCTCAAACAATGCAAAATATAAAATATTTCAAAAACTATGTATGACTGTTAAACGCATACATAGATATTCAAACAGAACACAAGTTAAATGTGATATTCAAAGTGCATTAGAAACTAGGGGTGTCAACTGGTTTTAAAAAAATAATCCAGTTAATCACAATAATAGTCTGATTAATCACGTTTAAAATGGCAGTATTTGCTTGTATTTTTTGAAAGATGAAAAATACATGTGCAACAAAGAAATGCATGACAAACTGGTAAGAGGAATTACATGTTTTTTAATGTAACGTCTCGATTTTGATAGTTGAAACCATTCAGTTGCATGGTTCCAAATGTGTAACTTGCTTCTGCAATTACCATTGCAATTGCCCCCACTCTGCTTTTATTTTATTTTGCATGGTAACTTTGCATCTTCCATTTCTTAACAGAGAACACGCAAGCCGCATCATTTATGTGAATGATACATGCGTTTTAGTGCAAAAGTTATTTTACGCAAAATCTTGTGTTAAAGACAAGTTTTTACAATAGTGATCAAAATTAGAAAACCGGTAACTTATCGAGTTCCATTTCAAAAGTAGACTGTTCAAGGTTTCTGGGGGGTTCTTTTGTGTGTGTCTACAACAAAAACTTAGGGAGATTTTTTAGACAGTTTGTTTTACCCCGTGGGAGGGATCCCAGACTCCAGAGGGTTAATTTGCATTAAAAACAAGCCAGCGTGCTAAAGTTTCCAGATTAATCGCAAGCGTTTACGTTGACAGCACTATCAGAAACCCTACATCACAAGCAGTATCCAGTAACAGCCTCCTGTTTGTCTGAAAACAATTAATTTGTGCACAAGATAAAAAGTATTTCAAAAAAACTGATTAAAGGGGTTTGAAATGACCAGCAAATAATTTGTACTTGAAGAAATGATGTGAACCATGATCAGTTATTTGGTTGTTCCATATACTTGTTACCTGCTTAAGAGGAGTGAATGTGAACGTCTGTGATCAGACACCGTGTGGGAATGAGAATTCTGTGAGCAACACACTGCACTGCTATACGATAAGCCCATACCCCATCAGGTAGTGCTCTCCAGCACACTGCACTGACAAACTCATTGGTGTCGTCTTCTTTCTTGTCTTTATCCAACACACTCTTTACAGTATCAAACTTGAAAGTCAGCAATGTCTTGGACAGCCCCTTGTAATACAGATATAGGGAATTGTTTTCACTTCCTGCCAAGGAGACAAGCGGTATTGTGTTATAGCACATAAGCACACATTTCTGACACTTCATTCTGACACAGAGAAAGTCAATGTTCTCAAATAACTAACTTCAAGATTTTTAGGGCCGCAGTGTTGCAACAACGGGTCCCAAAACCTCATCAGCAGGCGACTACAGGGAACACCCTGCAGGGCCATAATCATTTCCTATCCTGGTTATTAGGCACCATCTAAAGTACCATAGTCTGGTGTACAGCTGCACACGGCTCTCTTGCTCACCACATGCCACGTAGTCTCCATTAGAGGCCAGGCCAACAAAGTTCTTCTCATTGATATGACCTTTGAAAGAGCGTAAACAGTGGGGCTTGTTTACATTCCACAGCTTGAGCTGGCTGTCAGTTGAGCTGTAAGAAAGGACCAAGACTCATTTAATGTACACCTGCACTGAACCTGGCTAAAAGACACGGTGCATTTCATTCAAAGCAGGAACACAGTAAGACCCCAGGAATGCAGAAGCACCATCAACATGCAGCAAATCAGCCAAGTTCATAACTTAGGAGGAGATGGATACATACGCTGACACGATCTCCTCGCCATTAACAAATTTGGCATAGGAGACAGCTTTTCTGTGGCCCTTGAACACCATGATGGGCTGTTTAGTATTGCGAAGATCATAATAGTGGACACAGTGATCTGCACAACAAAGAGGTAAAGCATGTAAGACAGCTGAAATTTAAAACCCTTTCAACTGAAGAAAATTGTTTTTTTTCCTGGTTCACATCATGTTAAGCACCATTCAGGAAGGAACAAGAAAAACTGTAAGCAAAATATAGAAGAGCGTTAAACAAGAACAACCATTTCTCACAGAAAATGTAAAGACTTTCAACTGAAGAATTGTTTTTTAATCCAACTGAGAACAGAGACAGAATATCTATGAATGTTATTTGGCCCAAACACAGACAGGGGGAGTGCTGATTAGTGTATACCTGCACATCCAAAGGCGAGATGATACCTTGACGTTGGGCTGAACTTAACACAGCACACATTTGCTTTGGCCTCAATGCTGGCAACTGAGTTGTCCAAGTTGGTAGACCACAGCTTCACTGAGCAAACCACAACACAGGCATTAAATAACCCAAGTAAAAAAACAGAACACTTTAAACCACAAACTAAGATTTAACAAGCCATTTTATAAAACTACATGTACAGTACATAAAAACGTGAAGAAATTATTAAGTACACTGACATTCATTTTATATAAAAAATAATTACACTATACACAGAAACAGTTACACATTGTGTGTGGAACCCATTGTGGGGTTCTAATAAGATACAAAACCAGAGTCTGGACCCAATCTCTTATTCTGATTGCTTTTAAGTGTCAGCGACCCGATGGTATCCGTCATCCAAGTCAGCAGAGCGGGGATGTTTGAAGTGTATTCTGTGACGGGTCTCAAAATTAATTCAAATCCGGTGTAGACGTCCCTCCACATAATGTTTTTGTGACATGGTGGTGATAAGAATACTTTGAGTCATCACATTCACAAAGTCAAGTATCTTCTGCAGTCACCCTTCCGTTTGCTGCCACTAAACAGCACTGTTTGAATTTTAGGGGAATTTGTCTCAAAATTTGATCGGTTCTAGATCTTCACCCATACAATGCATCTGCAAAGTTTGGAACAGATCGGTCAAATACTTTTTGAGCTGTCATGCAGGCAGGTCTGTTCTTAAACCATGTAACCATATATTCCCCATCTGAGGAATACAATTAGCTGTTTATAAGCTAATATACCTCACATCATCAGGCCATACACATAAAAAACCTTCTCTAGAAAAGTTCTGTCAATTGCCTTGAAAAGCCCTATGTTTCAGGGCAAGGTTGAAGTAGGAGCAGAATATATTCCAGCTTCCTGTGGGAAGAACCATCTCCAAGGACGCTGGTGTGATGGGCCATGTGCCTTTCACAGATGGTATAAGGCTTTCTACTGCCCACCCAGAAGCACAAAAAAATTGAGCATTTTGAGAGAGACGCAGTCAAGGCCTTTAAAAGGCCAAAAAAACAGCAATTTCACTTCCCACACATGCATCCTATTGTTTATTGACAGCATTTAGTTAAATTCTCCAATGAGGCTGGAAAAAAAGCGAGATCACTGCAATCTTGTGGTACCTTTTGCATCATCAGAGCCAGATGCCAAGAGCTTGGGATCCATAAGATTGAAATCCACACTCCAACACCTTTTCTCATGCTCCTATGAGGTCTCACACACACACACACACAAACACACACACACACACACACACACACACATTTAAAAATGAAAAAGAAAAAAAACAGCCGTATAGGTTAAGGTGCATGGTATATTTAATGGTTGGTGTAGATGTCCAGCTGGCTAAGTTTGATGTGTGCAAAACAAGCATCTTCATAGACCAACAAGTTCAGGAGATATATCTTACTTCCATTTAAAAATTTGGTTCCAATAAACAATTCAAAAACAAATTTAATAAATTAAAGAGTAATTTCCAATATGTCTAAAGGAAAATTGAAAAAAAAAAACAATTGTTGCATGCGAAGTGTCTCAAGCGTTTGCAAACGAAGAAAGGGGGCTCACCTGATATACCTTTGACCTCTGTCCTGTGAAACCATCCCAGAGGATGACTGTTCCCTCATAGTCGCTGCTGGCCAGCAAATTCTTGTGATAGCTACTCCAGCTGATACAGCTAAAGAAAATGTGGGCAAATAATGAAGCTACATATGTGCATTAAAGGACAACGTTCAGCAAATATAAAAAACACTTTTACAGAGGTTTTGTAAGACATCGGTTGGTGAAATAGTTGACTAATCCTACAATGATGATTATTGTGGGAAATATTTAGCTGACAAATAAATAAATATGTGGTCATTAAAGGTCACTCAGATCCAAACTAGAGATTTATAGCTAATTGGTGAACCCAGCCTTAGACACGCCATTGGGGTAAATGCCAAATTAAGGTAACACGTTTTCAGGGCAGAACAGTGGGACATCAGCATCGTTCAAAGATCTGGAAATGGGTGAAAATACAGCAGAAGCCCAGAGCTGCAGTGCAGAGAGGAAAATCGCACATAACATGTGCTGATGCTCTGCCTGATGAACACCGCACAGTACGTCAGTGAGACTGCAGTGACACCACCGTCCAATGGAATGAGAGGAAACGCAGAATGGCGGGAAAAGCACACAGGGAACACACCATAAAGAATGGTACCTTATTTTTGAGTTGCAAGTCATCTCATTGACAGGATAATGGATGTCAACCGCATCCTGGATCACGGTCCCGTACTCAAACACTTTAATTTTCTTGGTAACGCCCGCAATAGCAAAGTAATCACAGTCACGGTCAAACTCAATACTGCAACACAAGACACATGAAAAGGAGAGACTGAATAACAAAAGTGCTTGAATTTAAACTGCAAACAGCCTCAGTTCACTGACTTTATGACTGAGATGGCAGAAAGTTACTCCACAGATACTCCATCGGTAGAAACAGAAGCCCATGTGAAACAGTATGACTCAAGAACATTTTTACATCCTCCTGCTCAGTATGGGATGCCTTTAGTAACACTGATTAACAATAATTAATGATTAATAAAGCAGTGGGCTCTCTGTTAGAAAGCTGTACTCCAATGGAATAAGCTTAATGCTCCACATTAAGCTACAAAAACAAACACCATGCTGTAAAAAGGATAAAAAGTGAATCTGTTCTACTGTAATGCCTGAAATACAGCACAGAGGGTCAAGCTCATGAAGCACGAAAGGATGCAAAATAGGGCTGGGCGACATTTTACATTTACATTCATGACAAATAAAAGAGGGAAACAGTAATATTGATCATATGCAGTTCTTTTTTAACTGTGCTGGAAACACAGGGTAGTAGGCTGAACTGAAAGCCCAGCTATACTTTTTTATCTTGCCTTGTGTGTAGTGTAAGCCTCCATTCCCACGACAAACAATCACCAGTTAGTCACCGTCAGATATCAACACCGGGTTACCTGTCTGATATCAAGCGCCAATAATACTGTGTCGCCCGACCCTAAACCACTTCAGCGGAAGATCGTAAATGTGTGCTGGAAATTCTCCCGACAGTCTCAGCATTATTTCACTGTGGCAAAGTCATACAAACTACTCGCATCAGACACCATATGACCGGATAAGCCTGCCGCACTTTATAGATTACGTTCCGGGAACGAGTACCTGGACACGATGCTGGAGCCGTTGTAGAGGTCACTCGCATAGGAGAGTGTAGCCAATGGCCGTACAGAGTTGTAGCGTGTGAATTTGGAAAGACATTCCATGAAATCATCCAGCTGGTTTACTGTCCTGTTATCCTCTGAGAGACAAATCGATTAAATCACCAGAGATTGTTTTTTATAAAAACTATAAAGATTTATAAAACTGACAAGTCCATTATACTGATGGTTGTTTATCATCAGAATTTGCTTTCTGGACAGCTACACGTCTTACATGTAACATTAGTACTGCACCCATCCATTTCATACACCAGCTTCTCTTATGCAGGTATAAGTCCTACCCAGGGCTGCATTTCCCAAAAGCATAGATGCTTATACAGTTGGAATCATCAAATGAATTAGTCCAACTATGCAACGTGCTAACGGGAGCTTTTGGGAGACACACCACCAGGGGGGTGTGGAGCAAACCCCACGGCGGCGCAGCGAGAACATGCAAAGTCTACACATGGGCAGCCGGAGCAGACACGCCAACCCTGCTGCCAGAGGTATGAAGCAACAGTGCTAACCACCGTGTCACCCCCATATCAGTACTGGATATAAAATGAAATTACAAGATAAATATTGTATTTGATTTGCATCAAAGTTATAGCATAACTTAAGACTGTAAAACTGCACTGTTTGTCAGAGTATGAATCACAGGGATGGCAGAGAACATGTTAAATTGATAAGGGAAGTATTTACCCATCTAATGCTACAGGACAGTAAAAATCTCTCCCTAAGGAGATCAATAAAGTTCTATTTTATGAATCCCAAGAGCAAATAAGAAACCTGCATTCTTCAAATAAGAAAATGAATGAGGAGGGTTGGGGTTAAGCAAAAAGTATTATAAATAAAGCAGGATGGTTTTACCTGTAAGCCGGGACATTCTGTTGGAGAAATAACAGTGCTCCAGGTCATCAAAGTGAGCGGTCAGCCTTTTCCTCCGAGAGGCCAGTGTGCTATTGTACCACGTCTGTCTCGTCCCCTGGCAGAAGATGAAGCTTGCGTTGATTACAACTAAACTGATAAGCAAATATTAAAAACACACACACACACACACACACACACACACACGCTGCATGATGGGGTGACATGCAAAGAAAAAGCAGGCATTCGGGCGGACAAGAAATGACCAAACCCACGTGTGTGTTCAGCACAGAACACAGAATGCACATCACCTGACACTCACCTGGTAGCTGCCACCGAAGCCTGGAGGTTGGTTGTACTCTGTTGAATCTATAAGACTGCCGAAACAGCACATTGAGAAATTAGTAATATGGACCATTAAGCCGCAGCTCAGCGTGGGCTGCATGACAGATGTCAACATCTCTATCAGGCTTATGGCCTATGACAGTTAAATGATCTACTGAGAACCCAAAAGGGGTTATAATAATGTAAAAAAACAAAGACATTCGAGAATAAACACTGAGATTCCACAAACATCAAGAATGGCACTGTGCATAAACAACCAGTTATGACCATTATACTACTGCATTAAACAGTAGTGTGAAAGGAAAACGCCTGTGCCCCCCAAGATCTACACTCCGTCTGCACCTCAGCACAACCCCTCCAACTGCCTAAGGACAAGACAGCTGGCAAAACTCTTTAGTGGCAGAACTGCAGGGCTTGTCTAAGGGTGCTTCAGTCCTGCACCAATCAGCTACAATTTGCAAACCCTTTGATGGTTTATTTAATTTTAGCATTTTCTGAAACCATGCAGAAATATAACATTTCATGTCTTCAGTACAACTGCAAAATCTACACAGGAAAAAATTTGCAAATAATTGGCTACAAACATTAATTAGTAATACCTTATAATGCAGCTAGCTAATGTTTCGTAAGAAATAATGTTTCAACTAATGCTAACTGAAGAACCAGCGTTTAATATCATTGGTGTAAACATTGTGTCAAATACCATTATTTAAAGATGTCAAAAATGTTACAAGCCCATCATCGTGTGCGTACTCGCTGTCTGTTATACATGTTGTTTTTAAATCAGTGGAAATATTCGTGCCACTTCAACACCACCTGAGAACCAGCTCCCAGTCAGCACCAGCTTTGGCACTGATGGAATAGACGTACAGGCCCTACGGTTTGCAAGGCAGCCCACATGCTTCCTGGCCATACAGCAGGCAGGCAGCCACTCCTGCTATACACGCGATAAAGACATTTATAGACGATGTGAATGCCCAATTTGCAAGAGAAATCTATACATCCAGAAAACTCCCTCCCTATATAATTACTTCTAAGTAATGTGCACAGTAACTAAAGGTAATAAGCCCTATACTCAATGCTGCTTCTGGAACACTGGAGTATTCAGGCCAGAACAGTAGATGGAACTTGTGTGGAAAAGGGGAAAAAAAAAAAAAACAATCAAAACAAGCCTGATGTTTGCAATGAACAGTGAACTGAGATGTGGATTACCTGTATGCAGGGGAATGAACTTCACACTGAGGAACAGTGCTGTCCAAGTTAGGCTCAACGTCACCCACTGGGGAGTACAAGCCGCTCATTTCCTGGGAAAGATCATAGCAGACACTCCAATAAGATCTCTAAGTGATGACCTTAGACCTGAACGTATTTTTAAACTAAAACTTACCTCTACCCTTTTGATGTCTTCTTCTAAAAAGTTCAGCTCTTTCTGCAACTGCTCCAGTTGCTATAAAGAAGACAGATAAATTAAAACAAAGCACCCTTAACTATTTGAGAGAATCTTTTTGGCTGATTAAAAAGCCCATGTTGGGGGGGAAAAAATGAAAATGTGTTTCTTCAATTCTCTCAAATACGAATACAGAAAACATCATAGATAAATTCGCACAGCACATTCTATTAACCCTAAGAAACTAACCTCTCTTTTATTCCGCCTTGCTTCTTTAAGAAACTCTAGTAAGATCTGGAGCTGAGCTGCTTGTGATTCCTGTAGGGAAAAGGGGATCTAAAGCTGTGCATCTACATTTAATAACACATTAGGGTGTGCCAGGGTCTGAATATCCTAAACATACATACCGCTTCAAGCTGTTTCTTTTTTTGAATAAGAAGCTCCAACATAAAGTTGACATTTGCAAGATCTAAATTCTCCTGGTCGGTGCCCAAAACATCCTGGAAAACCTGCCACCTGTGTCCGTTCTGCAGAAAGAGATTTTAATGACTACAAGCTAGGGCTTGCATGGACTACGCCTGTCACAATTACATAATGTGATATTGTGCAGCCCTAGGCAGAAGATCTTGCCAGCAATCACCACTGGACAGGGTACTAATGGACACACACCTTCCTGAAGACGTATCTAAAAACACTGCCGACAGGCAAGCAGAACGAAGGCAAGACAAGCATCCAAATCCACCATGGCAGCCAATGTTAGCATAACAACAACCAGCAGTACCAATGACTTAATATGTCTAATATGACTAATAAAACTTACTGGATGATCCAGTTTAAGACGTTTTTCTTCAGACCTCTGCTTCTGTTTGAGAATAAGTTCGTTCACTGAGAAACGCAAGACTATGAATTAGTACATGCATGGTTTCCGAGCATTTGCAAAATCATGAATACAAGTGAATTTCTTGGAATGGGCATTTAAAACACCCTTCTAAAAACCTAAAATGCACACAAGACGACATATCAAAGAAAAACAATGTCTGGAAAGTTAGCACACAACAACAACAAAGTTTTGACATTGTCCCAACTCAAACCTTCCCCATTCAAAAAATCCATTTAAGAGCTTTGAAAATCTTACCCAAAAAGTTTGGGTACAGCTGATCCACATTGTCAATGATGTAGTTACACTTTGGACATCTGTTGCTATCTTCAAGACTCTGTCGAATACACTTATTACTGGAAAAACAAACAAAAAACACTGAAATAAAAGTGTGTGTTAGGTCCCCGAACAAATAAATAGATGGTTACTTACCAGAAACTGTGTCCACATTTTGTCATATGAGCCTCTTCAATCATTTCGAAACAGATGGGGCTATAAGGGAAAAACAGGCTTAGGGTCATACTTTCCTCAGTTTATTTCCAGCACAATGCATCGCTAGAGTTTTTTCAAATTTTTCAGCAGCAGTTCAGGTGAACCTACATGAAAACGTAAAACATGTCACGTTAATCATTCCAGTGCAATTCACATCACAAGTTTTGTATTTGTCATACCCAACCAACCTACAAAAATGGCTCTTTAAAGGAAATTGCTTTTCAAACAACATTTAAAATCAAATCTTCAGATGTAAATATGACTTTTCCACATCTCAAAATGTTGACATCCTTTTTTGCTAGTTTCTCATGGCATTAAAAACGTGATAATAGTGTACATTTATACTTCCTTCTTTTCAATATCTGCTTGTCCTAGGCAGAGTCATAGGGGTCCGGAGCCTATCCTGAAAGTTATGGGCATGAGATATAACCCTGAATGGGGTGCCAACCCAGTGCAGGGCACGCACACCATTTCACACACATTCACACCGACAGATAATCTGGCAACTCCAATTCACGGCATATGTTTGGACGGGGGGGGCAAAAACCCCCAAGGAAACTCCGGTGACCACACAAGGAGAGCATGCACCAGAGGTTTGAGGCAACCATGCTAACTATATATTTGTTAATAAACACAAAAGATGGAAATACAAAGAATTTGAATTCATTCTAGTAAATTAACCTATGAAATCGTCGGGCTATGACAAAATTAGATACAGCAGCGTATAAAAGCAACATATGGATACTTATTGAGAAAAAAAAACATTAAAAATGGCAATTGATCAGATTTTTAGAGTGAGAGGGGACGGTGTCATGTCCATTTGGAAAGTTCGGCGGTACAGAGCACTTATATATGGCGAACACCAAAAGGCAGGCAGAGATACAGGCAGAAATGAGACTGTTGGCGTTATTCCCAGTGGGACGAGGACGTTACTTTTAATAACAAAATGGTATCATGACTGGCGGAGTCTGCCGCATAAGGTGACGCCAGTGGATCTCCGCATACTAACCGCGCTCTCGCTATACTGTCGCCTCCGCCTCGCTACATCCCATATTACCGGGGCAACTAACCATACCTACACTCTGCTCAAACTAACCTCTCCACACGTTAGCGATTTAATACCAGCGCTGCTCCGCTCACTTACCATAACCATAACCAACCCTCCACGCCGTTTAATCACCCTCAGATATCGGCGTGTCTCCGAACCCGCGTCACTCACCACACGAAGTCGTTGCTTTTATCCTCGTACGAGTTGATCAGGCCGTTGCACAGGGGCCGCTTGCGACCGCTGTTCCCCGAAGAGGAGCCGGCTCTGCTCAGGGAAGCAGCGGCCCCTCTGCCGGGAGCCCCCAGTGCAGCCGCCTGCGAGCCGTCCCCTCGTGAGGACCCTCCGGCGGTCGAACTGCTCCCATTACTTGCACCGGCACCACTACCACCATTGCTGCTGACACCGCCGCCGCTGCTAGTCCCGGGCCCGGAGCCCGCCGCCCCGCCGAGCTGCTGCTGCCGACCGCTGGACATAACTCAAGGCCGCGGCTGAACTCCGCTCTGACAGGCCGCAGGCAGCTCTTATCACCGCATCCGGACTCGAGGCGTTGTAGAAAGGCCCACCGAGTGCTCAGACTCTGCCTTTAAGGCACCTACTCGGTCCTGTTTTAGAAATACGAAACGAAGCCCGTATAAACCGTACGAAAAGCACACAATCTCCCAGATTACACGGAACCGTGCAGAAAATGAAACGGCACAGTCGACGTCGGGGCGTGTGACGCAGTGATGACGTGACGTCAAACGCAGAATCCCGAACGTGTGACGTGGGGACGCCGAAACGACTAAATGCAGATTAGGCATTACACAACTATTCTTCATTGTTACTCAGCTTTTTAATGAAAATGGTCTAATTTGCAAATTTTTTCAAAATGCAGGATCCCTGTAACTCTTAAATACTTTGTCTTAGTGACTAATGCGATGGTTCTTTACCGGGCAGAAGAGTAACGTGAATATTAAAGTAGTATTCCAAATTTAGTCGTTTCTGTGCCTTGTGTAATACTGGGAAGGAATCGTAGTTCAGTGTAAGGAGGTATGGTGTGTATCCCACCAATATTTAGTAGTTAATAAAATGACAGCAATTATTTATAAATTGATGCATAGATTTTACCTGACTAGTTTCTTAAGACTTGAAAGTGATATTCACATTAGCTGTTGTTTTAGTATATGCAGTTGAGACACTTGGATTTGCTTTGGCATTGTACATATACTCCTATGTTCTAGCATGACATTGCTGGAATATCCTGTAATTTCTGTTTCTCATTTACATTTTAAAATGTGCTCTTAGTTCCTCCTCATGCACATAAAAAACAAACAGTATAATTTTTGCTAAATATTATACAGATGGGGGGTGGCACGGTGGTGCAGTGGTTAGCACTGTTGCCTTGCACCTCTGGGCTCAGGGTTCACGTCTCCACCCAGGTTCCGTGTGTGGAGTTTGTATGTTCTCCCCGTGTTGTCGTGGGGTTTCCTCCGGGCACTCCAGTTTTCCCCCCCCACAGTCCAAAAACATGCTGAGGACGATTGGAGTTGCTAAATTGCCCGTAGGTGTGTGCATGTGTGTGTGAGTGTGCCCAGCGATGGGTTGGTTCCCCATCCTGGGTTGTTCCCTGCCTTGCGCCCGCAGCATCCAGGATAGGCTCCAGACCCCCCGTGACCCCCATATGGGATAAGAGGTTACAGAAAATGGATGGATGGATTATACAGATGAATGTAAATTGAAGACCACTCTCATACTTTTAAATGATTTGAAAAATGACTGATTATATTTTATTCTTAAAAAAAACTAAAGCGATGTGGCCTGTGGCTGTGTATAGATGGCTGGAGAGATCAGTTATTTGTGACTTTTGTACTTGATATATGCATATGTATTCTTTGTTATTCCCCTGATTTTAGTGTCCTCACTGGACACAGGAAGATATCCAACGAAAAATTATATAAAACATAAATTCTTCTTCAGTCCAGTGGAAGCACCAAAATGATCTTGTCTCTACAAACAAAATATGTTGTATGACTGACACAGTATAGTTTATATTGGTGCCATTCACACAGCATTTAAACCATACATTGTTTTACGTTAAAAGAAGCATTCAGACAGCGATCTTAGAGAAATTAACAAACTAGTTCTATGTAAAGACTTTGTTCTGGTCCTGCTTGAAGATTGATTACTAAATCTCCCCATGCCAGTTTAGACTTTTTCAAATCTCTTTCTGTGTTCTATATTCAATTCAATTCATTTTATTTTTATATAGCACTTTTCACAAGAGAGTCACCCCAAGGCATTTACATGGGTGTGTTGCGACACTTTACATCATTAAGACAGAATAAAATGCTATAATAAACGCTAACATTATTAGCAAAATGCAAAAGAACATTTTTATAGAATTCACAGCTCAACAAAGCAACCTCTTGCATTTACATCCCAAATGTATCACAACACAAAATATCAAGCTCTGAACACAGGATGGCAAACTTAGAGACATACGTGGCCCAAAGCTCGACAGAGTGAAAAACTGTGGCTGCACTTCTGGATGAGTGGTTCACAAATGAAGTAGTGTCACGTGAACAGCTAGCTTTACAAGTATTAATTGTGACCACGAGATGGAGCTATTCCTCTGGAATATATGTCAAGTCCACCATTTTTAAACACAAAGATATAGATTTAAGTAAATTGGACTTTAACAGTATTAGATTTGTTGATGGACAGCATTCTATAGTAAGAAAGTCCATAAGTAAAGTTTATTTATTAAGCACCTTTCACAGACAAAACAAAGTGCTGTATAAAACTAAAAAGCGGAGAAACATCAAAGAGAAAAAAAACAAAGAGTAATGTAAAAATGCCCAAGTAAAAATAGATGCACGAGCATACCAGAGATGTGTAATGTTGTCACTTAACTATAGCCAACGAGGGGTGGTGTGCGGCTCTGCAGGGTAGCACTAGCCTATGATCGTACTGTCGTCATTTCAAATCCCACAGCCCATTTCACCGTTTGGCATGACCCCTAACCCCAGTTGCTCCAGCAATTGTCAGACCTTTCTCTCTGAATTATACATGACTTTATATAAAAGTTTGTGAGAAATACATTTTTGTTTTCATTTTATCACAAGAATCACAATAGATGTGATTTGGCATAATAGGAACATGGCCGTGGGCCCTTGAGGACGGCCCGGCGCACACTGGCTGAACCTGTGCTGTGACCCCCCCCCCCCCCAGCTTGCTCTCACCTGTATATGTATAGTAATATAATATCAATATTATATTCTACAGTAAACATATATGGTGGAAGTGACTCACGTAGAAGGTAAAATTTATGATTTTCTGTTGTGCTTGGCCT
This sequence comes from Mormyrus iriodes, assembly GCA_011763525.2. Taxonomy (NCBI): domain Eukaryota; kingdom Metazoa; phylum Chordata; class Actinopteri; order Osteoglossiformes; family Mormyridae; genus Mormyrus; species Mormyrus iriodes. Next base: position 3,288 of record JAAGVU020000043.1, on the reverse strand, counting down.
CAGGAACATCCATCTGAAGACTCCAGCAGCTGGCTGGGATTCAGAGAGAGCAGGATCCTGTGTCGACATATTTCACCTTCATATCGATTTGGAAGAGACCTCATGTACAATATAGTCAAGAAAAAGCAAAAATAAAGATTACAGGCACCACAAAACATTAAGAAACTTAGATAATTGGCAATAAAATATAATGAAAAAGGAAAACAATAAAATAAGAACATAATTTTACAAACAAAAGGAGGCCATTCGGCCCATCAAGCTCGTTTGGGGAGAATTTTACTAATAGCTTAAAGTTGCTAAAATCTTATCTAGTTCTGATCTAAAACAACCCAAAGTTTTAGCTTGTACTGCACTAACAGGAAGACTATTCCATACTCTAACTACACGCTGTGTAAAGAAGTGCTTTCTGAGATCAAGTTTGAAATGTCCTCCCACTAATTTCCACCTATGGCAACGAGTCCTTGTATTTGAACTAATACTGAAGTAACTATTTGGTTGAACAGCATCCAGACCTGTCAGAATCTTATATACCTGGATCATGTCCCCATTAGTCTCTTTTGCTCGAGGCTGAACAGATTCAGCTCTGCTAACCTCTCCTCATAAGACATTCCTCTAAGACCACTAATCGTTCTTGTAGCCCTACGCTGAACCCTTTCCAAGGCAGCAATGTCCTTTTTAAGGTAAGATGATCAAACCTTCACACAATATTCTACGTGGGGTCTTACCAAGGAATTGTATCTTAGCATCCCCTCCCTTGACTTAAACTCCACACACCTAGAGATGTAACCAGCATCCTATTGGCCTTTTTAATAGCTTCCCCACACTGGCGAGAGTGGAACATGGAAGCATCAACATGCACACCAAGGTCCTTCTCATAATCAGCTACCTTTATTTAAGTGGAACCCGTAAAGTACTTGTGTTTTATATTTCTGCTCCCTGCATGGATTGCCTTACATTTGTCTACATTTAATTTCATCTGCCAGGTACCACCCCAGCTCATGCCGTAGTCAACCAATTGACTTATAATCAACCAATTTAGTCTTTATATTAGTATCAGTATCGTTTATGTAAACTAGAAATAGTAGTGGTCCTAAAATTGAACCCTGCGGTACCCCACTATGAACGCAGGCCCACTGTGATATTGTGCATCTAATAACCAGCCAGTGTTTCCTGTCTGTTAACCAGTTTTCAATCCAAACTGCTACAGTCCCTAAAATCCCTGCTGCTTTGAGCTTAAGTAGGAGCTGTTTGTGGGGGACAACAAAAAAGGCCTTCTGGAAATCTAAGTCGATCACATCGTAGGCCTTTTTGTGATCGATTTCTCTTGTAGCTTCCTCAAAGAACTCAAATAGATTAATTAAACAGGATTTACCTCTCCTAAATCCATGTTGGCTATCCCTCATAATGTTATTTGAATCGAGATAATCTACCATTTTTGCTTGGATTATAGCTTCCATTAATTTTCCAGTTATGCAGGTTAAACTAACTGGCCTATAGTTTGATGGATTACTTCTATCCCCTTTTTTTTGAACATGGGCGTTATAATAGCATGCTTCCGATCAGAAGGTACCAAACTAACAGATAAGAATTTCTGAAATAGTCGGCAAATAATATCCCTCGTCTCTTTTTAAACTATAGGTAAGATGCCATCAGGGCCCTAACCCTAACCCTGTGATTTATTTATTTTGAGCTTAGCTAGACTTTGCAGTACATCAGGGGGGTATTCCATGAAAGTAGCTAAAGAAAGCCAGACTCCCCTGAAAAAGTGAGACTCAAACTAGCACCATCTCCACATTAAGCCTCAAGTCGTTCCACTAACGCAGTTCAGACTTTTCTAATCGAGGTTAATTCAAGACAGACTTGTATAGTTTCACTTAGTGCGTGCAACCGAGATATTTAAGAAGCCCAAATGAATGGATGGCTGTGAGGTAGATGAAATGACGCAGAACGAGGGCAAACTGAGAGCAGCTGGTTTCCCTGCAGCAGAACGACTGCTTCTGATGGAGCTATATGAAGCATACAAAAATATTATAACAAAAAAGGCAATACTGTAGCCATCAGTAAAGCCAGAGACATGGCTTGGCAGAATATTGCAGACAGACTAAATGCGTAAGTCATGCACATGTCATGAGTATTTGTGACTACAGTGATTCGGGGGTAGAGTGATTAACAGTCGCCTCGCAGCAAGAAAGTTCCTGGTTTGAACCTCCCGGCCAACAGGCCCCCCTCTCTATTGGTTTCATATGTTCCTTTTACTTTATAGTGTACTGCTTTATTCTTTGACCTCCATAAAGCACTTTAAATTGCACAAATAACTATCTTGTCTTTCCATGTTACTAATAAACTTAAATTGTTGATCTATGTGACTTAGCAGTTGCCTAGAAAATACAATTTAAGCCTATGTGTAACCCCCATAACTACAAAGACTTTAGGTTGTTAATTACAGCTCGGCTGACATAGATGTGTGTGATCTCCACTGACCCACTTGTCTAACCCTTGACTTGCGTATCCATCCTTCACTATTACATCTCAACAGAAGCACTCTCAGTGGGAGCGAAGAACCTGGCAGCAAGTAAAAACAAAATATAAAAATATCTTCCACAGTGGTATCTTATAAAGAAATGTTAGTTTGATTACAATAGCTTATAAAATTCATAAATGTAATTGTAGCCATGAAGAAAAAGAGCCAGGCCACTGCTACTGGTGGGGGGCCTCCACCTGAGGACCTCACACCAGCAGAGGAGCTGGCACTGAGTTTCAATAAAGGATGGCCTCAGGTGGAAGGAACAGAAAGAGGGAATATCAAGAGATCATCCCACTAGGTGCCTGGGAAAAATATGTAGAAGGTACTGTCCACTTCTTTCCCTCTAGGTGTCCATCCCTTAATAGTGATATCTGATAACTGTTGGTGTGCCTGTCTCTGCACTGAGAGGAGATGCAATATTTCTGGCTCCCACAGCTACATCAGCGCATGACACTCTTGACCCATGTGTAAGCATGTAATGTTTTTTGTTTTAAATAAAGGATATAATTTCGATCTCAAGGAGCAGGATATCTACTAGTACCTAGAGTGCAGAGAACTACGTCTGGCTGCTGAGCTTTCTCTTGTAAAGCTCCACAGCTGTGGAATAGTCTTCCAGCGGATGTGTGAGATTCAGGCTCACGCTCAATATTCAAGTCTAGATTAAAAACACACTTGTTTTGTCTAGCTTATAGGGACTCTAGTTCTAGCGCTAGCTAACTGCTCACTCCCAGTTAGACCTATAGTGTGAGGTGTAGAGCTGGGTG
>JAAGVU020000042.1:68482-84267 GCA_011763525.2 Mormyrus iriodes | reverse complement strand
CACACAAGCAGGCACACACACACATGCAGTCTCAGGTTTACATACATACAAACCCAAACCCCTCAAGCCCCCCCCCCCCCACACACACACACACACACACACACACACAGACACACACACACATTAACCCATGGGTTGTATGATTTTTTAAACCAAAATGGCGAAACCAACATTATTTGCAAACCTTAATCCAGCCTGCGAAACTTTTTAAAGATTAAAGAAAGTCCAGCATCCTCCCCCCAACCCCAAGATGTTGCTAAGGTCACCCCACCCTGTTTTCCGTTTCCATGGTTTCCCATTCCTGTGGATCTCTGAATGGCTAAATTTCAATGGGACTTATCACTAGAAAATGCTGCCGTTTGGGTTCTGTGGGGCTCCTGAAGAAAAGCAGACCCCAGCCCTTTCCTCCTGTCCTTCATCCACAACCCACTCATGTCAGCTCAAACCCTGCAGCACCTACTGCTCTGGAAATGCCTGCCCAGGGGCTGTGCAAGTTATGTACCAATCATCAATCTCCTCAAGAGTGGAGATTGATGATTGGTCCTCCCTCGGAGCCTGTCTCATGGCTCTGATTACATGTTATTAACCCTATGGCTGGGGGCATTAGCCTGAGGTGTGGGGGGGTGGAGCTCACTGCGTGTGTCTCACTTCCTGCAGCTCATTTAACAAACTTTGCATTCAATCAGACTGGAAATGGCAGCCCAAGCCACACACCATGACCATAGGGTGAATCTCAATACCAAGAACGCAAAGACTGTACTTGTGGAAATGGAGAGACCGGTCTTTCAAACTTACCTCCTATGAACCAACTTGCAGTGCAATGAATCATGGGATTGGTCTCGTTCGGCAAGGATCCAACCAATGCATCCTTGATATTTGGGGCGGGGCAAGACCAACATCCAGGGATTTTTAGCGTCCTCGTGTACTTGTGTTCTTAGTATTGGAACTGGTCTTCGGCAATGGACGATGATGTAAAATGGGTACACGAAAACACAAATACAGTCAAGTGTACATATTGAGATTCACCCATAGCTTCAGCAACCATGTCCTCTTTGCTGCTGAGGTCACTTCCTGTGCTTCACTTCCTGTGCGCTCACGTCATTGGATTCAGTCAAGCTGAAAAAATGGCAGCATCTAAGACTCCACACACACAGTTCTTACCCCCTGTGATCTTCTTCCTGGTCCTCATTGTGTGGGTCCTTAAAGAGGAGCACAGTCTCAAATGTCACCCATGTGATGCCCCACCTGTCTCTCAGTAGGTTTTTGGTACCATTACAGTACATTTTTTGTACCATTTAACATTTCCCTAATAACTGAGCAGGGGGCAAAACAACTAATTTGTTGTTAAAATATGAGAAGAAAATATGAACACTGTAGTTATACTCAGAGCATTAGACACATGAAACCTATAATGGGGTCTGTGTGTCAAAGCAGACAATTTGCAGCGAAGACCCCACAGAGATACCACAGAGATACCACAGAGACCCCACTGCGGTGTTCCGATGTCCGTAATCAAGAGCAGTGTGGGGTGGCGCGATGGCAGGGGCACGGGGTGCTGATCTGTAAACCTGGAGTTAAGTGCTGGTGCTCTGGGCCCCCAGCCGCCCGAGGCAACATGGTGTGGAGGTCAGAGGGACGGATCTTCCAATCAACAGGCTGAAGGTCTGCGTAAGGGCACAGTTTGTGGCTACATCATGCAGGAAGGTGCTTCAGAATAAACAAGTCTGTTGATTTGAGAGATAGAAGGAATATATTTGTTTTAAATGTGTTAAATAGAATAAATATCTATTGTGTTGTTTCTTGTAGGTTCTGATGTAGTTTATTGCTAAGATTATCTCATTCTTGATTTTGAAGTGTATTTTTTTTTTTTATCTTCACACATGCTGAGCACTCCGGGCAGGGGAGTTAATCCCTTTAATTTAAAGCGTTTAATTTCGACAAACTCTGAGACTGCAGACACCTTTCCACTCATTTATCTTCTTGACAGGTTCTTAAATTTTATTTTTTTTAATATTTAAAATAATAATAAACAAAACGAACTCAGGTCTCTCAGTGTTATTCCAACTGACAGTTCGCCAATAATTCCTCTCAAAATTATAGACAATCTGGGAATTTATGCGTAACAGTATCAAAGGTGTGAAAATTTGCGAGGGGGGTCACCCTCCCCCGTGGCCTGAGTCGTTATTGCGATTAATTGGCAAGACATTAATTGATGTTATATGCTGGCACTTTGCATAAGCAGTTTATTGGTGGCCTATAGGTAAGCAAAATAATACGTTATGTGTGCATCAGATACGTGCCTTTTTTGCCTCCCCCAACTGGACTTTTGTTAGTTTGTATTAGATCAGGTGCTTTAACAAACTGCAAAAGCATAAAGAATAAACAGGCACACATGCCAGCCCCGGTATCTGACGGACTGCACACAGAAAACCACGTATTCCCGAAAACAAGAATCCGAATACGTTGCAGGATTTTAACTCTCACGTTAGTACAACATACAAATTACCCTCTGATAATCACTGACAAAAATTAACATCCGGATTAAGATTAACGAGATAAACGACAAATGTTAGGTTCTATAAATACTAGTTGAAACTATGTTACTGCGTATTTTGTACAGATTTAGGAAGTATTTCAATTAAAATAGTAATAAAACACTATTAACATACAATTTGTGAAAAATTTATTTACATTCCAATGAGAACTGTAACGTTTATTAGGCTATAGTAAAATAATGTATTTGTCTGTATCAGCTTAAGGTTTGTGTTGTAGAGGGAATTATGCTTCTGCGTGGCGAGGCCTGTAGTTATGGTGGCTGTCAGCAGGATTATACCGATGATAAAAAAAAAACACAGCGTCTAATTTAAAGTGTGGGCTAAAAATGTGCCGTGGCTTTCACTTTGATCATGCAGTACTGCATTATCCTTTTCTGCAAAGACTTTAATGCACCATTTAATTAAGCAATCGGTATATTCCTGACCGATGTCTTACCTAGTGCATTCCACCTACTCAAAACTTCCTTCTTACTGGTAGTTTAACGCAACGTTCTTACCCAAAATCCGGCTCGTCCTTTTCTGTGCATTTGCGTTTCATCTTCCGCAAATACACTTAACTGCTCCATTTATTACAAAGCCTGAAGCCTATAAACGAAGAATGACCCGCCATAATCCCGACCGACTCACTCGGCTGCTGAAACTCCGTAATTAACGCAGGTACGGTGTAGAGCATACGGCCGCGCTAGGAAAATATAAAGCCGAGGAAAAGGATGTGCGACTCCACGCAGCGTGGACTCATTATTGGATCTGAAAACAATAAACCAGCGCTGCTGAATATTTCAAATAATTCCCCATTAATTAAATGAGCACAGCCAGGCGTAACGGCTACGTTTTGGGGTTTTCCAAAGATCATACTGGATGCCGTTTCAAACTGGGTTTTAATAGATTGAAGATAAAAAATTGAATGCAAAATATCCCGTATAAAACAAATGTAACTTGGTGAGGTTAACGAGTCACATCGATCCCCGTCTACCGGACATTACTAATTACCGCACTGGGTAATTAGTTGATGGCCATCAGTTTTCCTCCGATTCACCCGGAAGCCGCTGCAAATCATGAGGGTTAGGTATGTGTGCCATGCGAAACTCAGTGCGTACTTTTTAGCATGATGAATAATGTGAAAATCGGTGTTCTAAATGACCGGGAATTAAACACGTTGTGTGCGTACAGTGTGAGTCTAGAAAAATTCAGAAAATAGTAATTTTACTATTATAATAATTTTACTGTTATGACTTTTGAACTTTGCACACTGACTTTCCTCTGCTTTATTAAATAAATCGGCTTCTTTCTTGTTTACTTTATTTCAATAACATGCGCAAAGAGTTAATTTGCACGCAATTCAGTGAAAGGGAATAAGAAGAACGGTCGAATTGTGAATGCATTTTAAATGTGCTGTTTTGTGTGTATTGTCTGCTATTCCTGGCTATTTGTGGAGGGGGAGGGGGGTGCTCGCTGAGATTTGTTAATTTCCATCAGTCAGCTACAATTTGTGCGGCTGTGGGGACTGGGCGCCGGCGGACAGCACTGCAGCGAAGATGAGTAAATTGCACAGGCTCACAAACAAAGCGCTGAACTGAGGGATTAAAACCAGACTTTAATGAGAGGGGGGGACCTACGGGAACATAAACAGGCAGAGGAGAGGGAGGGAGGGAGGGGATGAAAGAGAATGCGAGGAGAGTCGGGAGAAAAGGGTATGGGGGTGGGCCGATGAGAGGCCCTGAGTGTACATCTGAGGAGGAAATATGAAGGCTTTTGACGGGTCTTAAACGGTCTGGCGCCAAGGCTTCGGACTTTAGTGTAAATATGGCTGGTGAGATGCAGAAGAAAGTATATCTAACAATTCAGCGATACGGTCTTCGGACGTGTTTCACCGTAACATACTTATGATTTGTGTATTAGACGTTTTACCCTGTTTCGACAATCCTTCTTGGGGCATTGGGGTAACACGGGTCCTTTTCATTGTGTCGTACATCTAATGAGATCACACAATTTGACACAAACAAAAGGCCACAAGTGCCACAAAAGTAAATGTTGCGTTCGTAGTACAGCATATATAATGCGGTTCATTATCGTCACTGTATAACGTCAAAAATAGCGTAAATATAAATGTCATTATTTTCACTATCACGCTTTTTCATGTTACCCAAAAGTGAAACTCAGCATATCGTTGTTCAGTACGTTTTCATGTCAATTTATGTTATACGTGTAACCAGGCCCCAGCACAAATAAATCGAAAACCATTTACGTCTTTGTTTATGTAATTAGTTCCTTGAATATATACAGAAAAACCCATTAACGATGTCAGTGTGCCTATAATCTATTTTCCCCCTCAACTATTTATATTCCAAAATACCAAGCAAATACATCGTTGTGCCACTCAATCAGATTCGAATTTTCACCGCAGATCATATTAGAGAAAAACACTAATTTCGTCAAAGGAAAAAAGACGATTGAAATCACAATTTTATTTCCAGAGGTTTCGGTGGTTATTAGACATACTATTAAAAGTATTATTATTATTATTATTATTATTATTATTATTATTATTATTGTTGTTGTTGTTTTATTATTATCATTATTGTTGTTGTGATTGTTATTATATTAATGATGATAATAATAATAAAACTAATAATAATTGTAATGATACTACTAATAATAATACTTTCTAATAATTCTGGGTGAAATATTTTGCTTAAACAATGTTCCAAAATGTTTACCCTGTATTAATAAAGCCACATAGTAGCACACTGGAAAAATAGCACATAAAAATGAGTGGCCTTAATTGCCAAGACCAGCGGACTTGCGGCCGAGTGTGAGCGGAAGGTCATTTAAGATAAGTGCTGTATCGGTATTTTAATCAAAAGTATTTTATGCGTGAGTTTCTGCACGTTACAGTGAGACTTACGGGTAGGCTACAAGTATACGGCGGTATATTAAACGATAACACTGTAAAAATGTAACGCGATCATTGGCGTCATACGTTTTCACTGCGCTCCAGGTCCACGCGCAACTTCTTCAAACTGGCCCGCATGTGGTTGCAAAACAAGATCTATGCTAAAACTATTAATTAAAACATTTCCGTTGTGTGTGTGTGTGTGTGTGTGTGTGTGTGTGTGTGTATATATATATATATATATATATTCATATATTCCTGTACCACGGGTTATTTTTAAATTTAAATTCATAATAATTCAACATATACTACCCTTTATTGATATACATACCTAAAGCAATATGTTATGCATGATATTTTACAGCATGTTACATCGTCTAATTAAATATTGATATTGTTTACTATTATTATTATCGTCATCATTATCGTTATTATTATTGGCATTATTATTGTTGTTGTTAATAATAATAATAATAATAATAATAATAATAACAACAACAATGATATTTATAATAATGATGATAATGATGATCACGATTATTTAAATTAGATTACTGGCGAATAAAAATATTTTACAAAAGTGCACATTTTTAGAGTGAAAGCCAATGTGAAGATCGCATCTACAGGAAATCAATGTAAAAATCTTTGTTTTGATACTTATCGTCTACAGCAGCTTCAGTTAAAATTAGGGTGATGATACACATCCTGCAAGAACGTCGCATGGAAATGAAGAACGTATGCACTACTTAAAAACACGACTTGGCTCCAAACCACAATTTGAAGTCTAGGATATATAGAGCATAACGACGTAATCGTTCGTCTCGCAAGTAGAGTAAATCGGAACTAAGTTAACAGACAGCGCGTCCTGTACGGGAGGTCGCGGGCTGTCACTGAAAACAGTGATGTCGCTGCGCGGAATAAGTTCACATTTTTAAGATATACAAACGTACCTCCAGCTAGGTTTCCCCGCATGAATTTTGCTCTATCGCAGAGTAAGCCAAAAGAAACGATTATTTTGCCTTTTTATATTTAAAAGTCGTACTCTGTCTCAGCAGGACGCAAACTGTTGCGATATGCTCTGTATGGCTATGTGAGCTCCACACACGCTTAGGCTGGACACACCGTGTATTTCTTATCCATTAAAACCCCTCGTATTTCATTGAAAGCGCACTAGGGGCCGAAAACAAAAATGTCAATGTGAGCCTTGGCGCTGTTTTAATGGCAGGGGCCTGATGCACGCTGTTTGAGGGTTTGGGGCTAAATGCAAAGTGACAGCAGAAGGTCCTTATTGTGGGCGGCCAGCAGACTGGCGCCTGGCGGCCCTCTAACGAACTGAGTGCCAGTTAATCAGGACTCCTGCGACGGCTGTCCTAAAGACCCACAGCGGTAATGGGTCATCTGGAGGTTCGCATAACACGGTGTTCAACGCACATTTGCGATGCGCTGGTTGGGCGCAGGACAGAGTGCAGGGCAAGTTTTATTGATTAAGAATATAAACGTGCTTGGCATTGGCAGCTTAAGTACGTTTCGTTTAAATAATTTGAAAAAAAATCACCGCCAGACTTCACGGTACTGAGCACACATCAGCAAAGTCAGGCCTGCGAACAGGTTTCTCGGTCACTGAAGTTCACACCATTTACTTTCATGGCTGGAACACACCGGAGCCGCAGGGTGCTGCCAGACACTCACCGATTCGCGCCCCCGTTTTTTGTCTCCGGTCAGTGGTGCGGAGCTGCAGTCCAGCGCCGACAGTCCTGCCTCCCAGGCGGAAAGCGTTTACTGACGTGACGTTTGCTTTATTTATCCTTTCCATTGAACATGAAACCTGTTTCCTGCGCGTTCAGTTAAACGCTTTCTCTGCCCTGCTATATAGTGGGGGGGGGATTCCTTATATAAAAACATGGTCCGTTAACGACCATTCCTGTTATTTGGCGCGCTTTGTACATGCACCAATCATTTCCCCTTAGTATGTGATAAACATCAGGTCTGGATAAAACGCCTAAACTACATTTCACTGCGATATGAAAACATTTGTTCAGTAATAGTGAAAATTTACAAATGAGCATGAAATTATACCTGAATTAAATAACCAAGAAGCAAAGTAAATATTAGTAGTGCATATTTCTTTAAAAGCACACTTTTTTATAAATTTCCTTCCTTAAAATCTATGTTTAACCGTTGTATAGTCTATCCAAATGTTTAAAAAGAAATATGCTAACATAAACTGACCCAAAACGGAAACAGATAAAATCGGGTGTCTATTGGTATTTTATAGACAGCTCCGGAAAATAATTTACCGCAAGTGAGTAATAACTCTGTGCGCCGGCTGAGCACAGGGCACTGAGCTGGTGTTTAGCGCGCTACTGGGGTGGGATCTTCCCATCTCGTCTCTGTCATTGGTCAGTATTTTATTCTGTTGACATGTTTTTATCACTAATGCCTCTGACACCTCGTTGCCCCTCCAGCCGCCCCAACCCGCCCCCTCTCGGCTACCGCTGTCAAAACCACGCCTATGGAGGCCAGCAATTGGTCCGAAAAGCGTAAAATGAGTAATCAAAGGCTCGCTTCATTAGTCCGGGAACCGGGACACAAGACACAGGTGAGATGCTTTCAGTTCTCCGGGAACAGGGCGAGATCTAGTTTAACGGCTGCACTATTATATTCTAGAGAGAGAAAAGAGCGACGAAAGTGTGTATTCAGAAAGCGAATAAAGTCGCACAGATTCATTCTGCTGCGGGACGACGTAGAGAGAGTCGCTGATGGATGTTTTCTGATCGGACTCTCAAACTCAAACCTAATTTTCTGCTGCTTCCATAAACTGGATATCTACTACCCGTGTTGAGGGGAGCGACCTCGCTGTCTCTAGTAATTTTATACAGATTTTAGATGCACCGATGAGAGACCCAGTTTTCACGGGGACTGCCATGGCTTACCAACCTTTCTACGCTCATCGGCCGGCCGATTTCTCGGTGTCAGCGTTCCTGTCGGCCGCTCAGCCGTCCTTCTTCCCGGCGCTGACGCTGCCTCCGGGCTCCATGGGCAAACCGATAGCGGAACAAGCTTTTTCTGCAGCCGCTGAAGCCGGGCTTAACAGGCTGGGTCATCACCACCAGGCGGCTCATCTCCGCAGCCTTAAAGGCTTCGGGTCGGCGGAGGAGGAAGCTGAGGACGATCCGAAAGTAACTCTCGAAGCTAAGGAGCTTTGGGACCAGTTTCACAAAATAGGGACTGAAATGGTCATTACCAAGTCTGGAAGGTGGGGAAAATAATGGTGCTTTTTGCGTATTACATTTAGGTATGGGTATAACAATAAGGTTTTAGTATATGTTTAGGAGATGTTTATGTTATGATAATTAACATAATGTGTGATTGGGTTGGTGAAACTAGCATTTATCCTCTGGAAAGTTAATTATAGCGACCTGGAACGGTCTGAAAGTCGGTGTATTTGCTATGATCTCCCAGCAATGTCTCATAAAAGTGTTTGTAATTCATTATGACCTTTTTATCGTCTATACTGCACAAAAGACAACGTGGCAAGATGCTGTTGGCATTTGCAACTAAAATAACTTGAAAAACGGTTTTTATACGTTGGCCTTTAATAGCGTATAGAAGAAACGCCCTTTGCGTTATGGGCCGAAGGGCGTGAGTATGAATTATTAATATAAATATGATTTTTAAAACCATTCTGCAGGGATGAGCTGCATTTCTCACCGCGTTCAGCGGCGGACCTTCTGACCGTCTTTGCTCTCCGTTTCAGGAGGATCTTCCCGCCCTTTAAAGTCCGCGTAAATGGTCTGGATAAAAAAGCCAAGTACATCTTACTGATGGATATAGTGGCCGCGGACGACTGTCGCTACAAGTTCCACAACTCCCGCTGGATGGTGGCTGGGAAGGCCGACCCGGAGATGCCCAAGCGGATGTACATCCACCCCGACAGCCCGGCCCCCGGCGATCAGTGGATGGCCAAGCCCGTCACCTTCCATAAGCTCAAGCTCACCAATAATATTTCTGACAAACATGGGTTTGTAAGTAGTCCTTTAAATAGCTGTTATACGGGGCCACTGCGCTTTGATTATCAGGTTTATCTATTAAGTTTGGTAATCACTATATATAGCTTTCAAAACAGTTTATATCAGCCACCAAACATTTCTATAATGTTTCGGGAACTGGTACGACAATCAGACAGGGGAAACACATTAAAACTGGCAGTTAAAAGGAACCAGCGAGGTACGTTAGGAATTAGTACATGTGGTATTTACTGCCACTGCGTAAGTCTCCGGTGCAGCTAGGGTGGGTGCCTGGATATTTTATTTAGGCCTATGTAGTTTTGGTAAATGTAGCTGGCATTTACAAGCAGCCTGGTGAGCCGTCCACTGGAACTGATCATAGGCCAATAACTATCATAAGCAAGGAAATGGGGGTTCAGTTATTTAATACTCTCACTACCTGCCCTTCGCGTGAAAGTGGTGCGACTGCAGAGACAGAAGACGGCGGCCCTATGCATCGATAATTCGGAAGAAAATTAAAATAATGGTTCAACAGTTGAATGTATCAGTTGTCGGGTTTATAAATAATCACCTTGCTATTTATGAGTCGCCCTGCATGGGGAATGGCCCGTAAGCGCGTTAACAGCGCAGGCTGCATGATACTGTTAAATGTATTTAATGTAAAATGGATAGGCTACAGGCTAACGTTAAGCAAACAGGCCTGCTTCAGTGTACTGTACTGTATCGGGCGCCTAGACGTGCTCACTGTGCTAGAATGAGTATGTTGCTACGTCACCATATACACAGAAAAGTCCATGATATACATGCAGAGCTAGGCAATTTGTTGCTCCTAGTGACTATGAAATTAAACTGTACTACAAAGAACAAAAGAGAATTCCTATGTGACATCATAACAACATGACGTGTTGAGATATAAGCCAAAGGACGATTAGCCATAAGCGCTGCCATTGACAGACACTCTGTACGCTTTGCAGACCATCCTGAACTCCATGCATAAATACCAGCCGCGCTTTCACATTGTGAGAGCCAACGACATCCTGAAGCTTCCCCACTGCACTTTCCGGACGTACGTTTTCCCGGAGACGGAGTTCATCGCCGTCACCGCCTACCAGAACGACAAGGTACCTGCCATCTCAATTAGGCCTATCCCTTTAACCTACGTATGGTTTGGCGTAAGGTTCTCCCTGTTTAATTAAACACCTCCGTCACTGGACTGTATTGACTCACCAATGAGGAAATATGTGTTTAATACAGCCGATATTTGCATAATTAAATCATCCACTTAGTGTAATTTTGCAAGAAACATGACGATATAGACCAATTAATTATCATTATCATTATTATTATTATTATTGTTATTATTATTATTATTAATGATAATAATAATAATAATAATTATAATGATAATCTTATTCGAGATGTGTCTAATGTGGTACCTTCATCATGCGTGTCCGTGTCGGGGGTCGATGACGAGCCAAGCCGCGTCTCTGATCTTTGCTTAGAGTGGATATGGATTTTCTGTAGACTTACACCCGACATTGTACTTGAATGTAATGAATGAAGTTGTCGGACACGCCTGGATGCGAACGCAGGTCACTGTCCTCGGCGCGCTCTCCGCAGCTCCGCTCGGTATCATAAAGTCTATCCACCGTCAGTTGCTTTGAGAGTAGCATGTATTAATAAGTGAACCTAACGCTTCATTGCGTATCCCTGTGATTATATAGCACATTACACAGTCTCTATTTTCACATGACCATTCGACAATAGACTATGCTATTCGTTTGAGTGTTTAATGTTAACAATTTGCTATCTAGATTTCCATTTGGGATATTTGATGGATGGGCCTGATTAAGTTGTAAAAGTTAATAATCAGAAAGTCCACCATCCTGCGTCTACATAATTTTTCCTGCCATCTTAAAATAAATGGATATTAGAAATTATTACTTGGAGACCTTACCATTACATGCGTTTCAATTTAGAAAGCGGCTTATTAAATATAGGCATATTATGTGAAAACCATGCAGTAGTGAATTTGAAAGTCATTTTTAGTGCGGTTTGTTATAATGTCTGCGGTACAATAGGCCTGTATTTGGGAAATCACCAAAATCACGCCACTGTAAAGTGTTTAAAAACGCGTCTATAATTATTTTAACGTTAATAAATATAAATGTCAATGGTGCTGGTTCATTGCACGGAAAACATGCAGGGAACATATTCCTCAGCTATCAGATAATAAGCTTCGATCTACACGGTAATAACTTGATAAATGATTTCTGGCCGTGACACGACCCGACCTTCCGCCCTTTCCAGATCACTCAGCTGAAAATTGACAACAACCCCTTCGCTAAAGGCTTCCGAGACACGGGCAACGGGAGGAGAGAAAAGAGGTACAGTGATCGCTGCCTTTCTGCTCTAATAAAGACACTGCTGTTATCGTTCTGCAGCCCGTTTCCCCTTCACCTGTATATAGTCATTTATATGTGCCGAAATGGATTAAATATTTTTGCGGATATAGGCTTTAATGAATTCCTGTGTCCTTGTGTAATGTGTGGTTCATCTGGTCCCTTTCTAGAAAGCAGCTGACTCTGGCGCCCCTGCAAGGGTTCTCCGAACCGGACGGCGGGGAGTCGGACGCCTCTTCCTGCGACCCAGGGGCCGGTGGGGACTCGCCTCCCGGGCCCGGCACGACTCGCTCCCAAAAAGGTAACGGCTTGACAAGAGAGGCTCTATAATCAGTCCTAAACTGCGATATCGGGCGTGTGTAAATCTGCCCGGCTTTGACGGGTGTATTGAAACCGTGTAATGATAACGTTATTTGCAGTATTTAATAGCAGGCTATGTTGAAGTCATAATGGTTCCAGTAGAATTTCCCCTTGATTCTTTACTTTTATTCCACTATTATTACTTTTACTTACTCAAATCAGGCGGTTGGGGGACAGGTCCGTAAGTAACGTTTCAAGTTTGGATTAGAGCGTTTTAATGTGGGGACAGTCGCTGTAACCCGGTGCTCTGCGCCCCCTAGCGGCCATCGGGCGTACGGCGCTTTCTCTGCTGGCGGTGCGCATGCGTTACTTTTAAACGGAAAACTCGTTAAAATTTGCATAGTGAGCCTCTGTTAAATTTTTCGCTAAAGTGATTAATATGGAGTTTTGCTGATTCTCTGTGGGTTTTGACGGACAGTAAAGTGGAGGACATTTAACAGTGTACTGTTTGTGCCTTGTAATAATGACCCTGGGTTTGATACAGGGTCCAGGGTTCCTTTATCTGATTAAGTACTGAAGAGGTGCCTATTTAATGTCTTCTCAGCTGTTTCTGGTTGCACTTGCTGAAGGCCTGTGTGAATGTTCCTTTCATGTCTATAAATCTGTTTATTGGGCTTGTGACAGATGTAAGGACCCACACAGACCAGGAACCAGACCACCTGGAGAATCCCTCTGTCAAACCAAGGAGCCCTGGACCCTGGAGCCCACCCTCAGGGCCGCGGTCTGAAGGTGGGACCAGTCCCAGTAAGAAAGGAGACGCAGGAAACCCCAGCGACCTCTCACAGAAGAAAGAACAGTCAGATAGTAGGTATGGGAACCGGGCAGGCCACAGGAACCTGGGGAGTACAGAGGACGGCTCCTGCCCAGTGCTGCTTCAGCTGGACAGTCCCTCCCACCTGAGCACCGCCCACCTGCAGGCCCTGGCCCTCTCCAACCTGCCTGGCCAGTCGCTGTACTGCCCCCAGCCCCTGTTCCTGCCCCCAGGGCAGCTGGCCGTGACACCCAGTGGCTTGTCTGCCATGGGCATGGGGCAGCTGTTTGCATCCGTCTCTGGGATGACGGGCCTGGGGGGCGGTGCGCTGTCTGGGGGGCCCTGCGGATTCCCGTGGCAACTCTCACAGGTAATGCATGCCATTCCCGCAGTCATATTGTGTAGTGTGTCCATCACTATCCATCAGACTGAGCCCCTGATGCTCAAGCCCCTCCTACCTGTGACAAGTGGATGTGGGTGTGGCCTACAGTAGGGATTAAATGCAGCTGTGGTGCATCGTGTCATGGAATGGTCCAGGGTCGGTGAGTTGTGAGACAGTGGCTCTGTTAGTCCATCACATGCACATAGAGAGAGAGGGTGTAGGTCAGGGGTGGCCAGTCTTATCTGCAAAGAGCCAGTGTGTATGGATGTTTATGGAATAACTTTTAGGTCAGCTGTTCAAACCCAGCTGTGAGGACTCTTCAGCCAATCCGTCTTCAAATTAGTAATCTAATTAGGGAGCTGCAGCAAAAATCCACATTATGGCCCTTTCTGGATAAGACTGGCGTAGGTGGATGGCCACTGTGGGAAAGCCAGGTTTGAATGTTGTTATTCCTGGCACTGGAGACACCAGGGTGATGAGTGGTGCCTTTTCTCCTTTACAGGGCATCCCGCTGCCAGCCTTGGGGGCACTGTTCTCCCACCCCTATGCCTACATGGCAGCCCCCTTCTCACGCAGCCCTCTGCTGGGCGCCACCCGGTCCTGTTTGCACTACAGCCCCTACCCGGTTTCCGGTGCCCTGTGCAGGGCCAAAACTGTGCCAGCGAGCCGGGACACGAGCCCTGTGGCCACGCCCACACCGGAGTGCCACACAGTGACCTACAGGGGTAAAACCTTATTAAAGGACCCCATTAATGAGCTGCAGAGCATCCAAAGGCTTGTCAGCAGCCTGGAGAGGCAGAGGAGCACTTCCCCAAAGTGACCAGTGTGCCTCCTGCAGGCCAGGTCAGGAACATCCAGTTCATGGGATGCAGTTCTGTACAGGGTCGGACATCCTCACCACACTGGGCTGAACGGCTGACAGGAAGGTCCTAAACGGGTCCCGAAGAGGTGGAGTTTCAGTGAATCTTATGGGAGATCTGAGGGAGGTGGCTTTCTGCTGAGGAGTCAAGCGTGATGGCGGAATGAAGCAGCAAGCTCTCACCTCCTTCAGAGAAGCGCTAACCGTACCAAAGAGCACCAAGGGAGTCATCAAATACAGATCGATTAGAAGGTGCTGGGACTGTCAGGCCACCAGCCAGCTTCACGGCTGTACTGTCATGGATGCATGACTTATGTAATTAAATAGAAATCAAACATATAAATGAGCCACATGCAGACTGATATTAATTTATTTAAAGGTGTACATTGGCGTGTACATAATGTTTCTGATTGGACGTCACACCGCGAGGACGGGGTGAGCTCAGGTATTTCCCATTGCTGAAGGAAAAAAACTGAAAATGCTTCTGGTCATCTACCTTAACCCCTGTGTTATTTTTGGGGTCGAAGTGACCCCAATCCATTTTCAAAATGAGGTTAAATTTTATAGATTCTAGAATTTAGAACGGAAGAAGTAAAATACACAAGAGTTAATGCTGGTTACTTCAACACTACAGCTTACCTCTCACTAAAGCTTCCGCACACTTAGAAAACAAAGAGTTAATTGCTAGTTACACGTTATATATTTCACGTCGTTTTCTTATTTCATTAGGATTTGTTTGCAGTGGGGTTCTTTAATCTTGTTTTATGTTACTTGTATTATACTGCCAATGACAGTGCAAGCAGCTAATGAACCATTTGTTTTGGTACAGATGCATGGAATTGTATTGTACAGCCATGATTTCGATTGTGTTCATTTGATGCGTTTATTTTTATATACAGAATTATCTGCAGTATAAAATATTCAGCTAGGAGCTTTTACACCCGTCAGATGTGTGTATCCTTGGACGTAACCAGACACAAATGCTATGTTAATGTTATAATTTGTTGAATATGATGCACTGGCATCCCATCCGCAATGTCCGCCGCTTCCTGTGACGCGCTAAAATTTCACGGTAAGCTGTACTGAATGAGCAGTTGGGAGACAGATGGATGGATATGTTGGACGATGAGAAGTATACGGTTAACATTGTATTTTGAATCACAGCGCCCCCTGCTGACAGTAAACGCGTTTATTGGAGGAGCTCCGGACTACACAAGTGATAAATTAAACAGTGATTATTTAATATCGTTTATCGGTTCAGACCGAGAGGAGTTTTCAGATGAATCATGTTCGCTTTGAACAAGTTTATCATCTATGTAAGTCAATGTAAATGTCATGGGATGTAGTTAGCTGAAAAAACAGTTAGCGGCGAAGTGTCAACTCATGTTACAACTGTTAATTACTTACAATGACCGCAGTTCTTTCATCCGTCCCGAGAAAGGAAGGGAGCAGGGGCTTCCCGTTAGAGGGCGCTCCACCCGGTTCTCCTGTAGCTGATTGCTGAAACCCTCTCCATTGTTGCTCCCTGTTAAACCCAATTAAGGAAGCGAGCTGATGGACATTGTAAATGGCTGTC
>JAAGVU020000042.1:23090-48655 GCA_011763525.2 Mormyrus iriodes | reverse complement strand
CTTGTTATTCAGTGCCAGGTGCCGGTACTCCCCTTGTTATTCAGTACCAGGTGTCGGTACTCCGCTTGTTATTCAGTGCTAGGTACCCGTACACCGCTTGTTATTCAGTGCCAGGTGCCGGTACTCCCCTTGTTATTCAGTACCAGGTGCCGGTACTCCCCTTGTTATTCAGTGCTAGGTACCGGTATTCCCCTTGTTATTCAGTACCAGGTGTCGGTACATTGAGAGGTGCTGATACAATGACGAGAAAGACAAAGAGGTGCTGGTTCTACGTATTGGTCTGTACCGGCCCACTTCAAGCCGTGGTTGTAGGTTAGATCTACTCACCAGTTGTAGAGCATTGCTTCTGATTACTCTGGTGTCTCCCAGTCCAACACCATGCAGATGCACAATCCGATGTCTCCACATAGCGTGCACCGTGTAATGACATCCCATCTCGTCCAGGTGCTTCTGCCCCCCAGGTCTTTCCTGGGAGAGACCTCATAGTATACACTGATATTTTATACAATATTGCTCGAATCATGATTACCAGTTGGCAGAATTCCAGTATTTTTAGACTGGGAAGCAAGATGTACAAGCATGTTTAAACAAATTGTTGAAAGATACCTGGATGAATGATTTACAAGGAAGGAACAGTGTCACAAGGGGCATTAAACAAAGTTTGCTGAACACTGGCAGTTTGATATTTATTTTTCCAGATGTCTGTCTGTGACAGCAAGGGAAAGTTTGTGAAACCTTTGGAATTTTGCGGATTTCTGCTTGAATGGCTCCTCAGATGTGATCCAATCTTCACCTAAGCCATATAAGTAAATGAAAGTGCAGGAGACAGGCAGAGATACACATCGACACACAGAGAGCGATTGAGATCACTAGCACCTGTGGGCTGGGGGGGGTGTTGCGTAAACATAAAGAGATTGTCCACGTGAGACAGAGAGGGCCAATTTCAGTCTGAGCGTGAGAGCCATCAAAGCGCCCACCCTCCACAGTCTGAGGCAGTGTGAGGTCTCACATGATTCGCTGGAACTCCCAAGGACGGGAGAGTCCAGCACTGCCATTCCGGGACACAGCGACCCGCCCAGTTCCAAGGAACAGCTTTGTCTTTAGCTGGCATCATTTGTTGAGTTTTTCGGGTGCTGACCGCATGCTGATTGGCTCAGCTGGGAAGAACAAGACTGCTGTTACATTCCTGAGAGGGGAGGGAGACTCTCCTGCGTTCAGCAGCAGACTCAGCATAAGCACGCACACACGCTGGCTGCTTTCTGTGGGCCGGACACAGTCCTTAACGCATAACTCTGGCAGATGGTTCCAGAACCTTTGCTCTGCTGCCACTGGGTTTTTTACTGCAGTTATTTACAACTACGATTGCATTCTCGCGGACAAATTTTCATTAGGCTTCAAAGGCAGCTATGCCAAGAGGGGCATCATACAAAAAATAAGCTGGTTTTTTGAACTGGAATTGGAAATTGGAAATATATTAAATTTCAATTGTATTTACTCGTATCTTCTTCAACTACATGGTGGAAAAATGGCACGTTTTAATTGTTAATAGTGAAAGAAATAGATTTTGTAGATTGCTTTCATCATCGGCCAATCTCACAAACATCCAAATTAATCTGAGCAAATTTTTGCCAGGAGACGTTAATGATGTGAAATCCATGCGGAAGGCGTTCCTGAGGGTCTGATCCAGAAGATGTTCCTGGAGGTTTGACCCAGAAGGATTCCTGAAGGTCCGACAGCCGCGATCATTTAGTTTCACCCAGTTATGATTTAGGATTAGGAATATTTTTATAACCGCAAAATATCAGGAAAAAAAAGCAATAAATTCAGTCCAGGAAATTCAGACACTGAAGCAGCACCAGCACCTGTCTGCCCTCAGCATTTAGGGTCAAATCTTACAATTCGGAATGTATAAATTAGTATATTGTTATTTTAGTCATTTTATTTATTTGACTTCCTTTCTTGACCCCTGGAGGATGGGCTCCCCCTTTGAGTCTGGTTCCTCCCAGGGTTTCTCCCTTCTAGGGAGTTTTTCCTTGCCACTGTCACCTCTGGCTTGCTCACTGAGGGCTTGTAAGGCGCTTTGAGACAATGTAATGCTGTGAAAATGCACTTTACAAATGAAGTGGATGTGAACTGAGTAGCATCATAGATACGATGCAAGACAATCCAAGAGTATGTTTTAGATTTGTAACGACCTGCATTTGAACTCAGTTCTAGACCACTTCAACTTGGTCGAGGGTGGGGGGGGGGGGCAGACTGGGGCCAGTTGTTCCGTTAGGGGGGGCAGATGAGTTTGACCTTAATGTTCTCCAAGTGTTACTTACACTAGATTTAGTAAGAGAGAATTTTGAAAATCGATGTTATACATGCAATACTTTGCAGTTACATTTTACAGTTTTACAGACATGTAACTCACTCTGATTTCTCGTTAGACCGTCTTGCTTCCACAAGCTTGACTATTTTGTTTCTGTCATTAACTTTGCTTTTCACCAACTGAAGCAACTCGACCACCGAGCGCACCCACATTAAGAGCCCATCAAGCCAACGCGCTTACAACTGTGTTTCGCCTGTTACCAGCACACAACATTTTAGCCCACATACATAAATGTAATTAATAATAATAGTAACAATAATAATAATACATGTATTCCAGACCCCCGGAACAGCCCTTGCTTGAACTGTTGTATAAATAAGTACAAGAAACACTGTATTTATCTTACGCTAGTCGAACTTATAAAGTATTTCTCTGATCCAGTCCTTGAGGACTCCCATCCAGTCCACATTTTTGTTCTCTCCCAGCTGGACGTGGATTGTCTGACAGAGAACTGGGAGGAAGACAAAACACGGACAGTCTAAGGGTCGGCGAGGACACTATGTTCCTGGAATATGGGAACACTATGCGGGATTTTGCACCATGGTATGCAGCCCAGTGATGTGTAATGGCCTCATATACTCATATTCATTTGCTGTATGGCCATGCAGAGCAATCGTTGGACCCCATGACTCTCACAAAAGGGGCAGTTTCATGGCATAGTGGTTAGCACTGTTACCTCCCATCTCTCCGACTGGGGTTTCAAGTCTCCGACCCCATATTTATGTACTTCCCTGTTCTCATTGCTTTCTCCAGCTTTCACCCCCACAGTGCAGAAACATGCTAAGGAAGCAGCAAATTGTCTGTGTGAATGCATGGTGTGTTGTCTGCCCCATCCTGGCAATTCCCTGCCTTGCACCCATAGCTTCTAGGATAGGCTCCGAACCCCTGCATAGGATAAGCAGGCATAAAAGAATGTCTGCATTCCCCCTAAGATGGATCCTCTTCCATGTTTAAAGGCTGACAACAGACATTGTGAGTTCAAAGCATTGCTTGGCTTGGCCCATGGGCATTGTTAAGTTTGATCATTCGGGACCCACGCCAATCTTCTTTCAAAAAAAAAAACAAAAGGCATGTCAAGCCCCAGGTAAACTTGACTTAGGCCCTTGTCTTTGCGATGGCCAGAAACACCCCTGCCTTGGCCCTAGGAAAATGAACTAAGGATGATTCATCAGTCTGTGCTACTGTTTGCCGGTTGCTTAGGCCTCTCCTCTCTCCTCCTTACATCATGTCATGTGTCTTTCTGCATCACTCTTGGTTACAGAAGGATGCCGACTGGCAGCCTTGGAGCCTTTATCATGAAGCAGGATTTCTCGCTTAGCCGGATTTAAGGTAGTCTGGGCTAAATGTAAATGAATCCACATAAATTGGGGTTTCTTAAATCCTACAATTTATCTGGTTAAGCAAGAAATCCTACTCCGTAATATGGGCCCCTGATGTTCTGTGAAGCACATGATGCACAGTTTGCGTTGCGGCTGGGTCGCGCTAGTGCTGATTTAGCTCTCGGGTTTAATTGGAGGCCATTCTTTTGTAACGTCCACCCCGTTAAGTGTCCTTTGATCCTTTTGTGAGCTTCTTCTTTGCCGATGAAGCTCACTTGTGTTTGGTAACTGTTAAATACAGTCATGTGTTGCTTAATGACAGGTTCTGAAAAAATGCGTTGTTATGAGATTTAGTCATTGTATGAACATGGTAGAGTGTACATACACAAACCTAGGTGGTACAGCCTATTGTGCACCTAGGCTACAGTAAGCTTTTTATATAAGTTGTAAGAATACACTGTAAAATAACAGTAAAAAAGTATAGTATAGTAAATGCAGAAACTAGTAATACTGTTTATTATCATTATGAAGTATTATGTACATACATAATACATAATTGTATGTGCTATACTTTTACACAACCTGCAGTGCAGCAGTTTTGTTTACACCAGCATCACCACAAACATGTAGGTACTGCGTTGCGCTACAATGTTGCGATAGCTACGACATCACTAGGTGATAGGAGCTTTTCAGCTCAATTACAACATAATCTTAAAGGGCCACCATCTTAAATGAGGTCCATTATTGACTGAAATGTTGTTATGCAGCACTTGTCTGTACTGATAATCAAAGATGTCTATAATAGTGATTCTCTCGGTTGTGTGAATCTGGGATGTCCAGTACAGGAGAAGATATGAGGGTACAGTATGTGCACTATTATGTAAATCTGTCCAAGGCATTTTCTTTCAGAAAAATGTGATTGTTTCGGATTACTGTTTGTGATTATGATCGAGTTACGCTGATGAAATCTTATTACACTTTCTGTAGAAAGTGAAGTTAGGATAAACATTTCCAGATTTGGCACCGATCTCCTGCATTCTGTCTGCACGCCCCTCAGAATCCTGCTCACGAAGCGATGCTGACTGATTATATCGTAAGGATTATAATGACAGTATTGTTTCGTGTGTTTAACGCAGTGCATCATGCTGAAGCGTGTCTAGAATGTGCTGAGATATAGGGCTTAGCCCACATGTTAACTAAATTCCCACTCCACGCCCATAATCTGTTCTATCTTAACATCCCCTATATTTTGCAAGATCGTTGTGAAGAGAAAGGCAGTCATCTATCCATTCATTGTCTATAACCGCTTCTCCCATTCAGGGTCATGGGAAAGGCAGTCATGTAGTCCCTAAAACGACATTAAACATGCTTACAACACTCTCCCTGTAGCTACTGCTAACCGTTACCTGCGGAACCGCAGCCTCAGCCCGTGCACCAGCACTCTGAGCAGCATTAAAACTTTCTG
Organism: Mormyrus iriodes; assembly: GCA_011763525.2. Classification (NCBI taxonomy): domain Eukaryota; kingdom Metazoa; phylum Chordata; class Actinopteri; order Osteoglossiformes; family Mormyridae; genus Mormyrus; species Mormyrus iriodes. Next base: position 43,497 of record JAAGVU020000042.1, on the reverse strand, counting down.
ATCTCGACATCTATCTTAAATAAGCCAGGATTTAAGTGAACACACAAAGCAACAAAACATATATAGTATTTTTTTTTATTATACAAATCATTGGCTTTTATTGAGAAGGAAGGTTGGCTCTAACATTTGCCTGCTGTAGCTATTAGCATTAGCCAGGTAATGTAGTTAGCCATTTGTCAGTAGGCTAATCTGCCAGATAGCGAATGATAATCGCAAACTTTATATGGAGTAACTACAGTGTGCAAAGTACCAGTTTGTACCTTTGAGGGTGCATTTATTTGTCACTGGGGCTGTACCCTCAAGGGTCTGCAATTGTATCCTAACTCCTACCTAGGCAAATGTACCTTTTAAGATACAGAAATGGACTCTGAGGAACATTTTTGTGCTATTGGGGGTACATTAATGTTATTTGTACCTTGGGGTACAAAACTGGACCAGGGCTGTCCCATTTTTCTGACAATGCAGTTAAATAACATGGTAGTTTAACCAGGTTAATTTTGATGTCAACAAAAGAATTACCTTTGATGTCCCAGTAGATGGTACAAGAGTCTGAAGTCTCGTACCAGCATGCTCATGAACCGTTTTCTTCGACAATAGCATCACCATGCTTAACTCTCAAACCCTGCACTAGCCCAACCCCCACCCACCCACACCATGTACCTTACTATTTACACTGTGCCCCCCCATCTGTTCTGTTTTGCACATAGTACTCATTTGAGTAATAATTTGAGTAATCATTTGCAATAATCTGTATTAACAAAGTATAACTTATAAAATATTCTTTCGTCCCATGCATGCCTTTATGCTTTGCTCCTTTCTGTAAGTACTGCTGAACAGTAAATTATTTTTATTCTCTGTACATACTTCATGTTGCAAAAAAACAGATACCATGCTATATGCTCCAACATGTAAATATTGCCTCAGCAACACTTTTTCTACTTTGCACTACAAGTATTTGTAAATGTCTTTGTCTTGCCAACCATCTATTTCCAGTCTGTATGTATTTTCCGTTTATGTAACCGTATATCATTTATCTCTATCCCCTAATGTAAATATTATGTCATAAGCACCTTATACTACTGTTATCACATCTGGTTAGATGCAAAACTGCATTTTGTTGTACTTGAACATGTGTCACATGCATTGACAAGAAATCTTATTCTCTTAATCTCTTAATCTTATGTATTTAGAAAACCTGGAGAGATAAGGGAACATCGAAACGATAAGTATGCTAACTTATGCCATGACCCCTCCACTCAAAAGTGAATGTAACCTATGACCGGCAGGACAGGTTCGGGGTTATAGAAAAAATACCTGAGGCTTAACTGCAATAGCCCGGGGCTAGGCATCCTAGGCACGCCCCTGGAATCATACATTATTGGTTATATTTGGGTATTTTTCGTCTGATTTTGTTCTTTGGGACATGAGGGCTGGATTCCACTGCACATTTGCTGGTGAAAGCCATTGTGTGCATGAGCTCTGCATTCCCACACGCCCCACATGTGCCCGACCTGCGATCGTAGCGTGACCTTTTAGCAGCACCACCATAACTGCACAAATAGGGTTCTCATAATTGCTGATACAATTTAACATTTCATATTTTCTGTGATATCTTTACAGTGTTAACAGAGACCACCCATGTTACAGACACTCAGTATCACTCCCTTAATAACTGCTCTGCAGGAAGAAAGAGGTAATTTTGCAGAAATGGTAACACTTTACGTGAGGGGGGCACAAATAATATAGTATTAAACTATTACTTTTGTATTAATTAACCACAAACTAAGTCTTAGTTACATACTGATATCATATTTGTTCATCATTAATGAATCGTGATACATCTTTCATCTCAAGAAGTTACTAAATTTGTTACTAATTCTGTTAATTCTGTTAACCTTTGTGAACTACTGAAGGGACAAGTCATGCATAACACGAGTGAAATAATGATGTCATAATTGTTCATGACATCGTGACACATCTTTTATCTCAAGTAGGAGCTACATTTGTTTATAATTTGTACTTCAGAAGTAACTGAATTATTACTAAGCCCCATCAAGTAAAGTGTTAAAAAGTAGTAATTAGTAATTAAAGTAGTAAGTTAGTAATTAAAAAAAAACAATTTTAAAAAAGCCAGACTGCAGCTATCTGACATGCGATGAGTATCTCTGCCTGTGGGTTAAGTTGGAGAGCAGGATTGTTATGCAATGTTTTACTTGGAAATTCAGAAAAGCTAAGTTGGTTGAATGATAATAATAAGTACTATTCCAGGCAGTGTAGGGCACAGTGCCAGTCCACTGCAGGGCACACACAGGCACTCATTATGGGCAACTGACAGGAAGGGCCACCAGGGCACTATCTGATAGCTGATTAGCTATCGGAATACCCCCTCCCCTGTCACTCACCAATTCAAAACACATCAGTGTATGAATTTGCCCCCCCCCCCCACACCTTAAAGAATTCTAGAATCACCCCTAGCAACTGAGCCACTAAACCACCCTGATAGTAAGCCATCCATCTATCCATCCGTCCATCGCCCAGTCCCTTATCCTGGTAAGGGTCTCAGTAAGTGATGGTGAGATGGTGCAGTGCTTAGCACCATTGCCTCACACCCCTAGGCCCCCCTGGCTGGTTTCACATGTGTGGAGTTTGCATGTTGTCATTGTGTCTGGTTTTCCTTCACAGTTAACAAACAGGTCAAGGTGAACTGGCGTTACCACATTGTCTGTGCGTATGAACAGTGTATAAATGTGCCCTGTCCTGCGTTATTCTCTGCCTTATGCCTGAAATTGTTGTTACAGGCTCCAGACCCCTGTGACCCTGAATAGGAGAAATGGGTACAAGAAATGGCTGGATTTTTACAGGCAAATCGGATCATGAAAAGCAACTTTTTCCAAGTATAATGAGATGGGTGTAAGGTCTTGTTCTCCTGGAGAGTTAACTGCTGAGAGTAACAAGAGAGTGTTGAAACAGGCAGCTGTCTGGAGATTAAGAATCCAGATGCTTTGTGCCACAAAATACTCTGTAAGTCTGTTGAATGTCAAAGAAAGCACCAGGAATTTCTTCTAAGACAGTTTAATCAGTTTCTATGAGTAATGTTTCTTCATTGCCTCTTCAATCAAGCAGTTAAATGTTGCCGTGACCTTTTATAATTTCCCCTTGAGGATTACAGAGGCAGTAGTGCACACTACTGCTGTTTGTGTTTATATTTTAGGTACTGAACAGTCTGAATCATTTTATCTAATTTCACCTGCGCTCATGTGGCTTTTGCTGTTCAGATCAAGTGGCTGATCAAAAATTCGGAAATTAAGCCGACAGTGATACTGTCAAGAGAACCTGGACCACTCTCATCTCTGTTTACTAAAAATGAGAAGTAAAGGACGACTATTGTACATAAATTAACATCCGAAACCAATGCATCTATTTGAAGAGATGAAATTAATAATGTGTCATAATACAGCTGGTTCTTCCCTACATTTTTTAAAATTCAATATGTGATATCTCGCATAATAAATGTGGAAAAAATGGTGTCTTATCAAAGATCCCACAAAGGTTACAGCCTGTTCACTGGATGAGTCTCACGTGAGCTTTTTACGAATATTTCTGGAACACAGTGGGTCCCAGTGTGTGGCCTTGATGGACACCATCTTTCATGGGTGGTTGATGGTTTTAAACGGCAAATCTGGCAATAATAAAAATATAAACTTAACAATACTATTGTCTTTAGTGTAGGCTGAAGAGATCGATGGAATACTTGCAACCGGATTGAACTCCTACGGTCAGACCACCAACCTGGGCTAAAGGAAACGGAAATAGCAGCAATTTTCTTTGGAGACAACCAGGTTCAAAAGTGAAAGGACAGACAAGAACAAAAGAACAAAACAGATCAGGAAACACACCCTCTAAACATGGACACAAAGCTGTGTGTCGCAGTGACCAGCGGAGCAGGGCTCACTGTTGAGTTCATAACCTTAAGTAAAATTCCCAGCTGACACTGCAGAAAAACACATGAGAGAAGCTCTGATTTACACCACTCACATCTGCAAGTTGTAACATATTCCCCAGAAAAGTCAGACAGATGAAAACTGGTAAGTCACAGAGCACTTCCATGGAACTGCATTTGGAGAAGAGCCTAGGACCTAATAGAAAACTTTTACCACACTGTCACAATTTAGAGAATTGCAGCAATTCATTCGAACAATGCATTTGTGTCAGGATTTGTTCAGTGTACAGTTACATGCGAGTGAGGATTAATTATATAGTTATATTATCGTGATGGCTAGGGAGACGGCCACACAATGGAAATATGGTAACCCCGCCTTGATACGCACAAACACGCACTGCTTGAACATGTCTTCATCCAGGATTATGTATATGTGTGTGTGTGTGTGTGGTCCAGGTCTACCATTATGTAACATTGTGGGGACCATAATATGATAAAAACCTGTCTTTTGATGTTGTGGGGACCATTTTTTCTGTCCCCACAAGGGGAAATTCAGTTTTATAAGGATCTGTGGCTGCAATCAAGAAACTAAAAATGCCAAAAGACTTTTGTTTGGTTATTTACGGTTAAGGTTAGAGCTGGGTAGGGGTTAAGGCTGTCATAGTTGGTATTAGGGTTTTACCAATAAAAATGAATGGATGGTCCCCACAAGGATTTGAGTACAGGTCTGTGTGTGTGTGTTGTGTGTGCCTATGTGAATGTTCCCTTTAAATTCCCATAGGCAGCACCAACAGGGGCCCACAGCAGGGGGACGGGTAGTTGTTTTCGAGCATAATTGTTTGTTATTTTTTAGCTAATAAATTTTGATTGTTTTTCTTTATATAATTGTACAATTTAATGGGTCCAATATGGTATCATGTTTATTGCTTTTTTTTGCTGCAATTTGGTGTATTTGGTGGTTATTTTACTGTTTCGCCCTTGTGTGCTGCTGGACTGATCACCCAGTATATATAAATTTAAGAAACCACAGCACAAGTTTTTGTTTCACTCATTCCTCAGTTTATGGCTGTGCATCTGTGAATAATATATATATTTTTTAGAAACTGCAGCTTCTCATTAATGAAGGGCGTCTTTCTTGCTTTATGGGACTTCAGTCCTGCTTCTTGGAGCCTGACATGAACTGTCCTAGCAACGCACTTCAAATCTGCACTTCATGTTTCCCATTCCTTTTGAAGGTCACTTGATGTCATCCTACGATTCATGAGAATCTGTCAGATAAGTTAACAGTCATCTCTGGCATTAGAAAGTAGCTTCTGCCCTTTATCCGACTGGTTTCTGGTCATTCTCAGTATCTTCTCTTTCACTTTATTCTTGTGTACTGCTCTTTTAGAAATTTTGAATCTGGAAGCAACCTACTGCACAGCATAACCTTCTGCTAAACCAGGATTTAAAAATGTAGATTTATTTAAAAATAAAGAGTGGTCTCTCAGTTATTTTCCACAGCTGTATGTTTCCCCAGTGCATTTTTTAAGACGCTGTATGTTCAGTGTAAGTTGAGTTATGTTATGCCTTAATTTTGGTTTCATTCTGATTTGTTGACCTCATCTTATTGAGCCCAGGATTGTTGCTTTGTTGGATATCGTGTATTTTTGATGAGTTTTCATTCTTGAGCAAATTTTGTGATGACTCTATGGCTCTGGGTCTGCTTGCTGGTCCTGCACAATTACACATACAAGTTATATCATTATATCACTTATACAAAAACACAAATACCTGAAATCTGTCCATAACCAATGAAAATAAACAAGGTCCTTTTCAGAGCTTACTTTTGGGGTAAATAGCAAAGCTCCATTAGAGTCTAAAGGTCAGGATTACAGTAAATGCTCGACAATTTTCTTTCTCATAGACTTCATATGGAAAATACTGTGCCCAAACAGTACCCAAACAATGGTCCACCCGCACCTGCACCAAGTTGCACGGCAGTGTTGCTTTGATCAAGCAGGGATATGGAAAGAGTGAAGATGGCTCATCAGACCCCGTTGTTTCTGTGATAAAAAAGGACATTATGTAACAAAAAAAAAACAGCCGTCTGCACAGAAACCCTTTTTTCTGCACATTAGCCTATCATGTATCAGGGTGGAGCACAACAGGAAGAAAGCCAAATTTGTACTGGTCCACGAGATCAGTTCAAATGAAAAAAAAAAAGAGTAAGGTATTATGTTCCAGTCCCATGAATAATCACCAAAACAACTGCTGCTTTCATGCAGGCATGCAAAAAGAAGAACAGGTATCCTGTAGCCTTCATGGGACGTGAAAATGCTGCTGGCAGAGTGAAGCTCAGGCCTGCTTTAGAGAAGCCATCAAAGTAAAACCATTTCAATGCTTCAGCTGTTTGCATTTAAAGGCAATAAAGTCTAAAACGATGCATTTACAGCAAGCTTTGGACGTTGCTGTTTTTGGTGATTTAGTGAAACGAACTAATAAGAATTTAGTATAAAGTAAAAAGATGTTAAGAGAAATGTACGTGCTATTTCTGCCTAAGAAATGCGTTTGTGTGCTTAAACTCTCAAATTCTGACTGTCAGTATGGGGTGTAACTATTGTCTGGGTAAAGTGCATCCCCAGTTTCACGCTGTTACAAAATGAATGTCATCACAAAAACCCAGGCCTGGCCTACACACCAGCTGAAGTTCTGATAACCAAATCAGGCTACCTTGCATATAGTTACTCTCTTCAAAACATTACCACCCCTTCGCCGACCGATAAACAGCACACCCACCGCACCAGTGACGAGACACGTGTCGACAAGTGTCTGTTGTTGCTCTGATTGATTTGGACAAAATGCATATTCCTGTTTGGATATCCTGCTTTTCTTTGTTGACAGGAAACAGCCTAACAGTTCAGAATTTAGGCTGTATCGTAGAAACTCTGCTATTAGAAAGGGTGTAATCTGTGATAGCACTGTGAAACAAATAGACAGACATCCTATCTCCTTCTGAAAGTTCTGGAAGTCCCCGCAAATTGACAGCAGCTCCCTGGCACCCGCAAATGATCCACAACGTTCTGGAAATCTGTCATTCCGCTATTCAGCGGTAATATCATTACCTGGCAAGAAGTTTTACTGCCACAACCTCGGCCCAAATTTTACCACCACTCTCTAGCCCCGGCCAGCAAATTTCGCCCGCCCACCCCAGTCGGCAGTAAATAAATACCCCCGCCCACCCGGATGCCCCTGATCTGCTACCTGAAATCAATATCCCTACGGTGGGATGTCTGAATAGATGACAGTAAACTTTAAAAATTGCTCTGGGTCATTTTTTGAAATTAAACTGTCGAGTTAAACATTAATAGCATCATTGAATGAACCTGTTCAAACCACTATGCCACACCCCAGGGTACAGAAAACCTTCTGCCAAGGTCAACAGTCACTTTCTCCCTCCTCCATGAACCGATATACCCACCTCCTACTCCCATGGCGATCTCTAAAGTAAACTCTGTCAAAGATAGCTTGGTAACCAAGACAACAAACACGGCTTTTGGAAAACAGGCAAGAATAACTGCATTTATTAGTGCAGAGAAATCTGATGTGATCCATACAAAACAATGCATGACATTTCACAGAGCTCAGATCCTGTGGCCCAATACAGCGAGTATTACATTGCTTACATTCTGTAAAGCTTTTAATAGTAAGACTGTAAGACAGGAGACAAAACAACATGGAACGATATGAATCAGTCTAATTCTGCCTTCTCAGGCACCCAAAGACAGGATCATATCTATAAACCTGACCGACACCCAAGGGTAAGTGGCTACGGTTAGGCAGGGGGTGGGCAGAGAGAGCCCAAGTTTAGCCAGTCATTTATGCCCCCCCCCCAATCTTGCAGATCTCATTGAACTATAGTTTCCATGTTGGGCCTTGACCCTTCAGTGATGACCTCATAACAAATGAGCAATACCACAATGACAGCTGGGGGCCGATTCAGCTGGCAGCCAATATATGACTACTCAGGAACAGCATAATCCCTGTAATGCAAAATAGCCCCGAATAATACAATTACAGTACTGTAAAAGGCAAGCTGTCTGGCAAGACTAGGCAGGGCAAGTACTGTGTGCAATTCTGCAAATAATATGAGGAATATGAATTCAGTGAGTTAGATGAGACACTGTACCCAATGTAACCACTGAACCTTCCTGAGTAGAGGTGACAAATGCACTCAGTAATTTAGCAAGTTACAGTGGGCTATCTAGCGCCGGTTATTCCAACGTTCATGCGTCTTAATGACAAAACGATCAGTCAGTAGATGCAGACAACGTCAGGAAACGTACGAAGCAAATGCAGACAGATTAAACATTTCTGGGTCAGACGTACAACATTGTGCTACATGATTAAGAATACTAATGTCGATTGGCAAGACTGACATATAGTGCACGTAGTATTAGTGTGATGAGGGTAATGCGGCAGGGGGGGTACGGCAGCAGAATCAGGGTTTAAACACTCTGGCCATCCTGGAACAGCTAGACCTCAGCCTTGTCGAGCTGGAAAGGCAGCTTTTCTGTGGAAGAAGCCGGTGATGTGTAGAAAGGGGAAAAGGGGCTCTTTTTGGGAGCCAGGAACCAGCCCTGCTTCTTCAGCCTGAATACGGAGAAACGAAAGAAAGGGACCATCAGCAGGTCAGCTCTCGGGAAGACCACGTACGGAGACGGGCGAGGACGGACTGGAATGCTCTTACGTTTTCCTGCAGGCCCACAGCAACAGAAGGGCTGAGAGGAGAGTGACCACGGCGACAGGCAGCACGCAGGCCAGCACCATCCTCATCAGCACGCTGACATCTGGGGCAAAATGCAGGAAATGAGGATGCGCTCGGAAGAGAAGGAGTTCAGATCCCCCACCCAGAGCACGCCGGTCACCTGGTCTTATTTCTGGGTTCTGGCCTGAACCCGACAGGCAATAAGAAAGGCTCCACTCACTCCAGAACCCTTTGTCTGCGCAGAACATGTTCACCCTAGACCTGACCCGGAAGCAGTCGGTTTCACCGTGACTGGGGGCCCAAAAGGTGCAGGTCAGTTCCCGGGTGACACGTGTCTCCTGTGAGGAAGAGGAGGGGGAGGACGCTCGCCATCAACAGCTTCTCCTCCTGGAATGACTTTGCAAAAGACTCCAGATTTTGCAGGTACTGAAGACAATGCAAACTGATCCTGCTCTTCGTGGAATGTCCCCGGGTCGAATAAAGGTATAGTGGTCCTGGGATACGTTTCCCAAAAGCAGAGTTGCTAACAACGTTAGCAACTTGCATAGTTGGAACCATGCAACTGAATGTTTCCAATTACGTAAATCACTCACGGGAGCTTTAGGGAAACATACCTTTGGCTGGTAAATCTCGAGTTGAACCCCCAAACACGACAGTTAGAAGACCGACACCCTTAAACACACAACAGGCAAAATCCGGACGAATATAGTTCTGCTTTAGACGGATTTGATAAGTTTGCCAAATAAATGACATAACTAAAATTGTATTATTTCCTCTTTAGGATGGGCTGCCATTACCTGTTTTTCAGTTCTATTTGTATATTTTTTATATCTGTAATCAGTGTTAAATATGAAAATATGGAGTACAGTAGCCGAGGGGAATTTTCCAGCATGTTGTTGAGGCAAATGCATTTCAGGAGAATTTCTCCTGCACTGTGTCTCCTTCGAGCTAGAGGAATTTTGCAAACCAAAATAGGTAAAGTCTGAAATAACAAGCATCCTCCACATTTGTTCAAATCTACAGTGACGTGTCTCCCAAAACAAGACACTTCTCAATCTTATCAACACCATCTCAAATTCATGTTTGGGTTGAAAATGAACAGCTGTTGTGACATTCAAGACTCATTTGAATGCAAGTTAACGTATACATGTCAAAATAAACCTTTGTTTAACATTGCAGAACGTCAGGAGCATCGTGCGTGTTCTCTGAATTTGTTTGGCAAAACACTTGACGTGCCCAGCCGTCATGATGATCAGACGGATAGTAGGAGATGAGAGGAAGCATACCATGATACCATCTAGGTGGGACTCCACCTCAAACTCCAGACAGCTGTGGGAGATACTTCCTCCAGGAGGTGACCATTCCACGGTGACATTACCATCAGGGTCAGCCATTAGCTCCAAAATCTCAATGGCAGCTGGTTTTACTGAAAGAAAACGCACAGGTCTCTGGTTAATTTGTTGCCCAACATAATACAATTAAATTTATATATGGATTCTCAAGGAACTCTGAAAAGCATCTACCTTCTGTACCCGTTTGTCCTATGCAGGGTCCCAAAAGCTAGGAGCACAACACAGGGAACAACCCAGGATGGGACGTCAAGCCATCGCAGGGCACACACACACAGACAAGTTCGGAACTTCAGTTGACCTTAGCATGTTTTTGGACTGTGTGGGGGGGGCGACCAGCGTACCTGCAGGAAACTCCACGACGGTGTGAATGTGAAAACTGCAAACATGGAGCCGGGGTTGAGATTCAAACCCCATCCCGGAGGTGTGAGGCAACAGTGCTCACCACTGCAGCAACGCACCACCCTCTTGAAAACATGTTTTTTTTTATCGCAGGTGTCGGCAATGAAACTTGCCAGTGCTTATTGGCAGAATAACATTACATCGTTTTTTTTGTTCTGTGGAAAACGAAAGATCAATCTGCTGGCCATATTTAATAATGAATTATAGACGTGTCATGGGCCGTATAAATAAAAAAAAATTTTAAGGCTGTGTCCCCCCCTCCCCCAATAACTAATAAATCGACTTCTTCATCCGTCATTGTCTTGGGGTGGCTGTGTAGTTTCGTAAAAAACGACGTGTTAAGTTTTAGCATCTCTCACGCTGATTTAGCATAAAGGCCACAGTTCCTGTTGTGCTGTGTGAAAGCAGCATACGAAAGTGGCCAGGAGGTACAGAAGTCGCCGGCTGAGACGGCCCAGGAACTCAGAACCAGGAACCAGCTTCCGAAACGTTGGTGGGAAAGCGCCCATGCAATTAACGTTAATCAGCCAGCTGCAGGTAATGTTACAGGACAAGCTTCAAAAAATGAAAATTAAAAATGACAGAATTTTTATGACCCTGTCTGGCAAGAAGACAGACAACGAGACACTAACGCAGCCTCGGCTCTGCACCTACCAAGATTGTGAATCAGTACGCTGAAGTACGCTGGCTGCAGGGGCCTGTCGGTGGATGAGCCGTTCACGCAGAGGTTGAAGTCGGAAAACTCGAGCAACGTGTCCAGAGGAAAGCTGCAGCCAACCCTCTCTGTGCCGGAGAGGATGTAAGCTGGACACTCCAGGGCGTGCTCCATATTCTTGTGCCTGCAGGTGGCGAAGAAATTGACATGACACCTACTTTAACTCCACCCGTAAAACACAGCTAATGAACACCACCAAAGTACTACTGGCTAATTGCAAACATATCTTCTCAAGACTCTAAACAGGTTCCCACGCTGTTGATCGTGTTCTGCAGGTTGATTGCGGCATGTTATGGAGGGATAATGATTTCAGCTGTGGTCGATTGTGATTGACAGATTGATTGCAGTTAGATCTCACTGTAAAAACGGTTTGCCACTATTGCGCTAAACCTTCATGAGGTTTTTTCCACATAAACTAGCCAGAAGGTTTAAAAACATAAAAAGGTGTAAGCCTACTGTGCGTCTTATAATATAAAATAGTGATAGCAAAATTCTCTTTGGGAGCTGGGGATTAAGGACCTTGCTCAAGGGCCCACGAACATGCAACTATTCTGTCGAGGTCCGGTTCAAACCAGCGATTTTCTGATCATAGGCAGAGGTTCAGCCCACTGAGCCGCACACTGCAGGCAAAATTTTAAATTAAATATTGTGCAGGTTAGAAAGAACATAGCTGGGGCTAGAAAGCCTGAACTGGCCAGCAGTCCATACCAGTAGAAAAGAGATGGATGGGTGGGTCCTGGCTGGTGTCCCATCTCCTTCCACGTACATTCCATGAACTCTTTCTGATGAAAGATACAGCTAAAGCCAGCGATCTTTGGCCCGGTTCCTGTGGCCAGTCCAAAAGAACACAGACACATGGAGAGTAAGCCAAGTGCTCAGCACGTCAGGCTCGCTTTCATCTTACACGATAACAGTCTCCTGCCGTTGGACTTCAGGCTTCCTTTGTTTTGGGTGATATCCATCTCCTGGGCACCATATCCCAAAGCTTGAAAGGAAAAAAAATACTATACTTCGCCAAATGAAGACAACCTATTGAAAAGAAACATTGTACAAGGCCGTCCCCAGGTCATGAACGAGAGCCTGTCTAAGTCTGTCTTAAAGTAGAATTTGTAAGTCAGAAGAATAATAATAATTATTATTATTAGGCAGTCCATTCGTAAGTAAAAGTTGTCCTTAAATACGACATTCTTAACCCGGGGACTGCCTGCTGTACTGGTTTGAGGACTGTTTGTAATATTCTGAATTCACAGTAAATCTGAATAAAAAATGAAATCTCATAAACACCCCCTCACTAGAACATTTCTTGCTTTTTTTAGTGACAAATCCCTACTGGCATCACACATCCGGTTCTCTCCCCCTTCTTCGGAAAAGCCATTGGTCATGGAGGGAGGATGCTTGTGGTCAGTGACCTCCAGGTTGTGCCCCAGACCTTGGCTTGCATTGCGCCAAGGGTATCACCTCGGTCACCGAGGCTCATTCCGAATTCGCATGGGTGGGTGCGTGTCGGGTCACTGTCCTCTTGAGAGATACGACTTCTGCGGAATGCTATCCTCAAACATATGCATGCATATGTCACTGTGTCTATGTTGATTCCACCCTTGAATGTACTCCAGGCAGACTGGGACCTCAGATATTGGAAGGGAGGATAAACAGATGGATGTATCCCTCTTAAGCTCACCCTCTATCTCACTGTCCATACCATAATACTCCTGATGATGGCTACCCGGTTGATGTGCTGTGGTGGGATTGTGGTAAATATAACATTTTGTCTTTATAATCTGTCAAGAGGATGTTATGTGGCCTTGATTCATGACCGTTGACTTTTATTATCCCAGATTATTGAACATTGCAGGTGCTACAGGACTCCCCCTAGTGTCACCCCTAATGCGTGGCCTCTTTTGTACGATTACCCGTGCTCACATCTCAGACTTACCTCCACTAGGAGGCTGCAGGACCAACTCCGCAGGTGCACTTAGGAGCTCGGAGTTATTGGTGCAAGGTCCCCCAAGCAACGTGGACACCTTCACTTGCACCTCCTTTCCAAGGTCAAACTGGGCGTCATAGCTCAGCCGAGTCGTCCTGATAATCTGAAAGAAAGGGCAGGGAATCTCTCATTTATCCACAAAGGGCCTCCTCAAAGAAAGAGCAGTCACATGACCTGTCAGCAGGAGTTAAATCTAGTGATGAGGAGCTTCAAAGGAGGTGTGCGGTCGTGTCTACCACTGTGTGTTGATCACTTGTTTAGCACAATTAATTCATTAATTATCATACTTTTAGAAGTAACTTTATTGTTTAAGTCCAACAAATGAATGCAGTAGGTGACTCTGGTTCCTATGTGTAACAGACCGAAACATATAAGGGTGTTCTTTCAACTATCAGTGAATAACAGCAAGATCCAAAATCGTGACTTCGAGAGCAGAGAGCTGCACAAGATTTCTGGGAAAGCAAGACAGCAGACACACGCATTCATTAAAAGTAGTTTTTATTTTAAGGATGTAAAAGAAACAGGAAACTTTTTCATACTATTCCCTGGATCTATCCAGTGAGGCAGCGCTTCGAAATGAGTAATTTTCTGCTTTCCACAACCCATATTTGATCTCCCATTGCTTCTGCGACTTGGAAAAAGCCGTCTAGCGTACGTGAAAACTGGCCAGTTAATGTCTTCGGCTGGGCAGTAAGTCTGTAAACAACATTCTTTCTACGCTAAAATAATCAAGAAGCGATGGAACTGAAAAGACAAAGAAATCAAGGTCATGTCTGCCAACAGACTTCATAACTCAGAGTTCACAGCGCACTATTTTTAGCAACAAAATACGCTACAGGACATCCCAGAAGGGGCCAGGCTAAATCCTACCACTCGATCCGGCCTGTTTTCTGTCAGACTGATTGGTGGAGCATTCAAAGTGTTTGTACAAGACGCCTCTCCAGCGGCGCGAGCTGTTCTAAACCTGCATTTAACAATGCACCGCGGAATTTCTTGCATAAGTCACCACACTGACATCAATTGAGGCTGCAGCAAAAGCAAATCTGTCACTGTCAATCTTTCACAAGCCAGGAGAGCCTGATCACGTGAGCGAGGAGGCAGAGCGACCACACATGATTTGGATGCCGGCGTGTCGGTCGATTGCCAGCATAGTGCATTAAGTGTTATTTGTTGACAGACTACTTTATCCAAATCGATGTACTTTATTTTATGAGAAGGCTGTGTCAATCAGTCCCTGGCGCAAGTAAGACTTAATTTTACTCTGTCGATCACAGGACTTGAACCAGAGATGTGTCAATCACTACTCAAACTCACTGTGTCACAGGTTCCTAAGAAGGCAGAACAGAGGAACAGAGGAGGAACCCATGACCTCACACATGCAAAGCAGGTACTCCCCCACTGTGCTTTATCTACAGTGCCCAAAAACATCTGATGTAACCCAATGCACCATAATTAGATGAACTACATTGCTAAGGACAAACGTGACCAGCTACAAGAACAAACAAGGATAACACATATGTGTAAGGAATTAAAAAGCCCTGTCCAGAAGAATGTCTGTGGGGCACGCTTACCGTCCACCTGTCCTCGTAGGTGTTGAAATACTGAAGCTGGAAGCGTACGGAGCAGTCGGTGATATTCTTCAATCCGGAGGGCAGGGCCCATCCTATGTGCAGCCGGCCCAGATAGCCTGGGTCTGTTATATGCAAGTGAGCCGGAGGATCAACTGCAGGATAACAGCAACAAGTGTGAGGCTTAGCAGTGCTAGAAAGGCCTGGCCCACAGAACCTTAGGTGTAGAGTGATGTTACCATTTCATTCAATTCATTTTTTATATAGCGCCTTTCACAACACAGCTGCCTCAAGGCAATCCATTACTACATCATTTGTACCAAATGACAAGGACATCGGAGCCAGAAACCTGTCATCGTTGCTATTGCATGCACGTCATTTGTTTTGGTCGTATATTATTTTCCCTTTGACAGGAGTGTAGACAGTAGCCCTTTTATTTAAAGAATAGCCAGTATGTTGTAGGATGACGAGTCATGTTGGAAAAAATCTCTGGATTTCTTTCTTTCTTCGTTTCTTTGTTTTAAACACTGAACAAGTCTCACACGCAGCATTAAATGGTTCTTACTTGTGAGTCGACTTAGACCCAAGCAGAAATTCCAGTTCCCGACAAGAAGGAACGAAGGTAAGATGCCTACAGTCCAATATCTCACCCTTATCATTTTTTAAAAGCCAGTCTCCTAGGAAAAGAGGATATGACACATACATACATACAAATGAGTTAGACATCACTTGGCTTAATTCCTCTTAGCCATTACTATCATTTAATTTTTAAAAACTAAATATGAATTTAACTCTCTCTCTTGATGAAGCCAAGTTCCATTCTCCCATAATATCTGTCCATCACACTGCTTGTTAATTTTAAATATTTGCAGTTATAAAAATGTTTAAAAATAAGTTTAACATGTACGAGTGTCACTGACATTCAGGGGAACCGTTGTATTGATTCGTACATTTGCAGCCAGAAGGTTGCAGGTTTAAGTCACAACAATTACAACTGTACATTTACACATTTGTAAAATGTTTTAAATATCCAATTCATAACTTTTGTATGAATATTGCCATTGCAATAACAAAATAAAATTCCTAAATACTATGTATGGCTATTTATACATAAATTTTCTAAGTTATAAGTTATAATTATCATCTTCATGAAAAAGACGATTGAAGCAACACACCGGCCAACGAACAGTTTTTCTGTTATTATATACTATAAAAACGGAACAATACCACAGTTAACACTTACGTACAGGATCCGAGACGCTGGAGTAGAATAATCCGGTGTAAACTATAGTATTTTAGAATCTTTGTGAACCGATATAAAACCGCCTCTATAGTATAATAGAGCTTTGTCAGGTGGTTTGGAATTCGCAGTACGGCGCCACCCTATGGACATATTGGGAACAATTAAATGAACCCAACAGAATTAATCGACGTACTTTTCATGTCTCAAACGTGTCTCAACCAGATGTCTGTTTACAACTTGCCATACCTAATAAATAGGAATAATAAAAAATTCTAATAGCTCATTAAAACCACACCCTTAAAGCTACAGCGTTTTATTTTTCTTTAATGTTTGTGCCAGTAAACAATTTTTGTAATATATAAACTACACTGTTTAATGATGCAGCATGGTAATGCAACTGTTGTATTGCCTCACGCCTCTGGGACCAGGGTTCCAGTCTTTGCCTTGGCTCCGTGAGTGTGGACTTTCCATGTTCTCCTGCCGTAGTTGTGGGCTATCCTCTGTGTTCTCCAGTTTCCTCCACCACAGTCCAAAAACGTGCTAAGGTGGATCGGAGTTGCCAAATTAGATTGAAAGGTGTGAGTGTGCCCTGCCATGGGTTGGTGCTTCATCCTGGTTGTTCCCTGCCTTGCGCCCATAGCCTCCGGGATAGGCTCCGAACCCCCCACCACCCTGAACTGGCCAAGCGGTTACAGAAAATGGATGGATGGATGGATGGATGGAAGTATGTTTAATAATATGGACAGTTACATTGTCAAGACAGCATCTGAGACACGTAGAGGTAGCATGATCCTGGGTTCAACCAGGTTCTTGTTCATGCAGAATAAGTGAACGATGGACTCGCCTGGGAATCTGAATTCCTGAATTCCTCATACGTATTGCAAAATCAATGTCTTTTGACTGGGTTGATGGTTACTACATAGTATAAGGTGGACTGTCAAAATCTGTCATTTCTGTGCATCGACAGCAGTGATGGAAAAAGTACTCAATTTTCACACCACTGAAGAAATACAGACATAAAAATGTTACTTGAGTAAAATTCATCCAAAAAAACATACTCAAGTTAAAGTAAAAAAAAATCTGGTTTCAAAGGTAGGCCTACTTACCTAAAAAGTACTTACGCCCTACATTCAGATCAATTTATCATACAATAAGAAACCCATCCATTAAAATTCACTGTGTCACATAAAATTCTTTTTATTCAGACAACTGGTGAAACTTCAAACTTGACGGTACATATCAGCAAAAGGACGTTTTTATCCAGTGAGATACAGGGCAAAACATCAGCACAAGCAGATTTGCTGGATGCGAAAGATTACTGTGATTCAGCGTGTGTCACTGACAGCCCGTGACAGCTCACAGCATGTGACGCCCCCTAATGGTACATGACGGGAATCATGACTCTTTTCAGTGAATTGATTGATTCATCCATTCATTAAGTTCACGTCAGACACACCCCATCATATGTTTACTTTTAGTTTTTAAAGCTTATGTTTATACTTTATGTTAATTAAATTATATTAATCATACCAACTTTCTCATGCATTCCATTCTAATATATAACGTTGAATGTAAAACGACAGGTTGGGTATGTGGGGGCTGGAGGTAGGGGCGCAGTGGGGTACGGGTAGCACTTTACAGGGGCTCTGTATATGTAAAATCGTACTACCCCCCCACCCCTTGCAAATCCTTTGTATCTTTTGTAAAGGGGCTCAAAATTTCTAGCTACACCCCTGGTGTGGACACTGTATCTGTATCTTGCCTTGCCTTTCTTTTCCCTCTTGTGGCTGTGACAGCAATCTTCACCTTTTCATTTTGGCTCGTGCAGTAAGACACTCGCCCATTTGGAAGTCTTTTGCTCACCCTACTTTAAAATATCTCTGTATGTTTCTCTCGCTCTTTATTATCATAAACACGCGAATTCTGAAGACCAGGAGGCAACTAATGTAACACGTGATGACATTCTTTAATTTTTAAATGAATAATAATAGATTATTATTATTATTATTATTCGGCACCCATGGGTGTAGGCCTTGTCCACACGTACACGGGTATTTTTAAAAACATAGCTTTTCTATGTGTTTTGGCCTTTTGTCCGCACACAAACGGCGTTTCAGGTCACTGAAATGGAGAATTTGTGAAACTCCTTCCAGGGTGAAGATTTTCAGAAGGTAGCACTCTGTGCTCAGGCTCCAAGCTTCACTCTCATCTGTATATATGTGTGCGTCTGTCTCTCAAAGCAGAGCATGATGGGATAGGCATCCCAAAGTACTAGTGGTCACATCTGTGCAAACAGCGAATTTTAAAAAACATCATCATTGCATATGTGTGCTGGTCCGTCGTGGGAGTCTGGAACGCAGGTATCAGTGCGAATGGAGGTACACGACAGAAGAGGAGAATCCTGGGAAAAAAGACACATCATAAACCAAACATTTCATAAGTCAACGACCACAAATGAAAGCTGCCCCATTTGGACCACTAATAATTATGTAGGTAAGATTACCAGTACCAGTACCAGTACTGACTTGACCCAAAGAACATGCTCATATGCTCATTCACTTCAATATAAAATGGTTCTGCACCAAACAAATTACAGTCTCTTGGGCTCTGGTCTCTAATAGCATTAAAGTAGCTGTATACTGGGATCATGTTCTGTGCTTGCAGTCAAAGTACTTTAACCATAGCTTTCTGGTGTAAATATGAAATAGTAAAAAGGTATAAGCAGAAGTAATGGTCCGATTTGGATGTAATTTGGTACATGTGCAGAGCAACGATGGGTATGAAAATGATTCGATTTGCAGGGAGCTGGCAAGTCTAGTCACCAGACACAGAGGATGCCTCGTAGACGCATTAGACAGCATTTCCAGCACTTGAGGGGGTTTGATAGGGGTCGCTTTGTGGGTTTGCATGAAGCTGGGTGGTCATATCATGCAATTGCCCAGCATGTGGGGCATGTAGATGTCAAAGTCGCTCGATGTTGGAACCAATGGGCGCGTGAGGGCACCCACACACGTCGCGAAGGTTCCGGTTGCCCCAGACAGACCACACCAAGGGAGGATCGTCGTATTGTGCGCCAAGCATCACAGAACCCCATGACATCTGCGCCTGCCATCCGGACACAGGTATTGGGCTCTCTACACCCCCCCCCACCCTCACCGTGTCTCATCGACTGGCATTAGCCGGGCTACAGGTTCACTGTCCCATGCGTAGGCTGCCGTTAACACCAGCACAGAGATGTCAGCGTTTGGAGTGATGCCATAACAGAGAGGTATGGACTGATGACGGGTGGCATCGTACCATGTTCAGTTATGAATCTCGGTTCTGCATTACCACGGATGACCGTCGTGTGCGTGTATGGTGGTGACGAGGGTAGAGGACCAATCCTGCCAATGTTGTGGCGAGACACACCAGTGTTAATCCTGGCATCATAGTGTGGGGAGCCATGGGGTATAACTTCAGGTCATCTCTGGCAGTGATTCGGGGGACCCTGACGGCACAGCACTACATCAGTGACATCCTGTGTCCGCACGTCTTACCCCTCCTGAGACAGCACCCTGGCACAGTCTTTCAAAAAGACAACGCCCAGCCACACACTATACGTGACAACGCACAGCATATTTGGATTACCATAATAATTACCTTGTAACTATTTACAAGGCTGGCATCAGTCCAACCTGCTGTGCTGCCTGCCGGTATCTACGTGCTGCACTGGTATGCTTCTGATATGAGTTCCCATTAAAACCAGAGAGAAATCAGTTTTAGAAGCAGTACACTGATTCATAAAACATGTTATGGTAGGAATAGCTTAATGTCATGGGGCAAATAATACACAACTCAGAGTATACAAGCGCAGTACAGCAGAACATAATAACTACTGTTAACTTTGTGTCCTGGGTGTGACGTTAAACTGCATCCGACCCTGCAAGCAGTCCTCCTAATTTTGGGAGTTTGTGACGGGCTTGGCACTCCAGCCACCTTAAAACACCTCATGACAGCTCGATTTAAACAGGCACGACACCCTTCTGCTCTCTGCAGGAGTAGCTCTGCTGCAGCCTCCTATTGGAAGGCTGCATGCACCTTGAAGGGTATGGAGGAAAGCCTTCAGGAGCCTCATCCCTGGAAGAGTCGAAACTGCTGGAGAGCCAACAGGGTCCAGGTTGGGGATCACAGCTGGTGTGGTGTTGAGGTGTCGCCCGCTGCATGGCGACACTTGGGTCCCAGCTTGAGGCGGTCCATCCGGGTAGGCACGTGGAACGTCTTGTCTCTCCGGCAAGATGACCATCTTCCCCTGCTGTCAGGGGAGCTTCGTAAACTCCGTATTTCGGTGGCGGCGCTCTCGAAGGTACGCAGACCGGGGAGTGGCCAGATCTCTGTAGGTGGGTACACCTACTTTTGGTCTGGTCGCTTTGATGGCTGCCATACTCGGGGAGGAGCTGTTGCTGTGGCGGATCGGCTCCTC
>JAAGVU020000042.1:0-16393 GCA_011763525.2 Mormyrus iriodes | reverse complement strand
TTTTTTCACATTTCTGCACCCCATTTTACCCCTAGTGGGGTCCTAAAGAACCCCAAGTGGATGTGAGGGTTAAGGATCTTGCCAAATATTTTCACGTTTTTGAGTATTCGTCATCTTTCCATTTTCTTCAAACATGGCAAATGAAGTATTATTTTAACACAAGAATAATTCAGTGTCATTCTACAATAATTTTATCAAGTATCTGCATTAATGCAAATTATATACTTTATTATACCAGAGCTTCAGTCAAAGGCACAGACACAGATGCCCTATATTGGCCAGCCATGGTATTCATTTTAAATGCCGTCCCTCTTGCTGCCGCCTATCCTGCTCGGAGTTGCAGGCTCAGAATCAGGTTTATTTGGCCAAGTACGTTCACACTAGAGGGCTGCACAGAATGGGGAAAGAGGTAATACCACAGATATCCATGGGAATGAGGAAAAGTAAAAGATTCCCACGGAAACGGTAGGAATGGAGATGATCTTTATGGTAGTCCCATAGGGATGGTAATAAAAGGTATGGTAAGACGAGTGTAACAGGAATGAAATTGCTCGTATGTGCATATTCATATATCCGGAATAATAATTGCAAGTTCTTTTTTCCGGTTAAATTATTTCTCACCTCAACACCATCTGATGGCAGTGTCAAGTGAGTAATTTAGGATTTAAGAAATTTAAAGACAAATATGTACATGTTTAATTTTACACTGTATTGTTGTGTGTATTAGTGAATGTGGGGATAGTTTTAGTGCATGCGAGGTGGGGTGGGTATGGTCTTCATGCACACAGGGATGTGGTAGGCACGGTTTAGATATTTGTGGGGACGGATGAGGATAGATATCACCCCTGTGTAGGACTCTAGTTCACACACACAGGGAATTTGTCTCCGGTTGTCAATGACTCTCATACATACAGCAGGTACACACACAGTTGCCACAAGACACTACAAGATGATTATCAGACAATTTGGTTGATGTGAATGTGTTAATAAATGTGTGATAAATACAGGAGTACATGTCAAGGATTCAAGGGTTTTATTTGTCGCATGCCTTAAACCATGAGCTGCAGTGAAATGTATAGTGGTCAATTCTGGTGTAATAAAGAGACTGCGAGGAGGAGATGGATTCCAGGGTGTGGGTGACCCCCGGGTTTATTGAGGAGCCAAAAACAACCAGAGCAAAGACGGTAGGCAAGAGTCATGGTGGAGGAGATCGCCAGGGGTCAGTAGCCGGGGAGGTCAGTCCTACAGATGGGCACGGGACGAGAAGACGGCAGGGATGCGGGGTTGACGGAGGCAGGGCAGGCGTGGGACGGCAGGTAGACAGGCAGGGCAGACAAGGGAAACGGGAGATGAGAGACAAACGCTTGGTAAAGTTCCAGTACATCGGCAACAATACTTCACGTCTTTCGGATGGGGTAGCTCTGTTTAAGACGCGGTGCTAATTAGGTGGTGATCGGCCCCAGCTGTGACGTCCCGCCCGTGCGGGCATGACATCTGGCATATAAACAGTGACAGCAGAAAGACATTTACAGTAGCGATATGATAATAGAAATAAAATAATGAGCTATATTGAAAGCAAAAATAACAAAAGCAAAAGTTGTATGGTAGAATAAATAAATATGCATCTGCAAGGACTGCTGCAATGAATACAAAGTTACAAAACGGTACAATTAGCATCAGAGTTATTTACAGCAATAAGGTACTGCTGTATTGTGATGCACCCCCTGAAGTCCACTGTCATCTCCATGGTTTTCAGCAAGTTCAGCTCCAGCTGTTCAACCTCCCATCAAAATGCTGTGGTTTCTTACTATTTTCTGCAGGTGTACACAACACAGGAATAAGTCCAACAGTGCCCTGAAAATCCTCAGGTCATCCACCAACACAGCCAGCCTGATATGATAGTAGAATTCTTTGTCCATAATGTTGTGAGGCTCCGGACCCCCAGGCACGTCGCTGACCTTGCAACAGTACCGTACCAGCAGGAAGCCCTTCCAACCAATCAGGA
Source organism: Mormyrus iriodes (assembly GCA_011763525.2). NCBI lineage: Eukaryota > Metazoa > Chordata > Actinopteri > Osteoglossiformes > Mormyridae > Mormyrus > Mormyrus iriodes. The sequence continues at coordinate 14,388 of JAAGVU020000042.1, read as the reverse complement.
AACCTCCGAGGTCAGCACTGTCACCCATGTATATTCCCCTCTTGATGTGGCACGCAGGGGCCTGCTGCAGGTAAACAAAGCAGGAAAAACACTCTCTGGCACCCACACCGAGGTTGGCGGGTGCCTCTCCATCCCATACCCTTCTGTCAGAGACTTTTCCTTGTTGCAGATCATGTCAATAAACACTGTTGGACAATTATAATCCGGTCCAGACATGCTCATCAACAGTGGAACGATAGATATGCTCATTAACAAGTGGAACATACTAAGCGCAATGGTTAAAATCGCCCTCTTCAGCTCTGGGTATTTGTCTAGTACAGGGATCAGCAACTTTTAAGTCAGAATAAAATCCTTATGCTGCGGCTCCCTGTGGCTTTGGAAAATAATGAGTATTCAATTTAAGTGTATGTTATTTTTATTTATTAGTTTTTTTTTATTGTAGTTTGAAATTTGAAGATTATTGTGATCTTGTAACATTAAAATACAATGTGTTTAATTTTTTGTCGCTCAAAATACGCGTCACAAAAGCTGGTAAATGGCCGCCAAACCGCCATGCATTTATCAAGCTTTTCGACCCCAGGTAGGTTAAGCATGGATAAATATAAGAAACGAAAGAATATCTGAAGAAAATAGAACATATAATGATGCCTGGGCAGATTCATTTGCATTTACCTCTGACGAGAGTGACTTACCAGTATGCTTAATATGTGGTGACTGCACAGACTGGTGTTGACCTACTTGAAGGATATCTCAGGACCCCTACTAGACCCCCTGCAGTTTGCCAACTGTGCAAACAGGTTAGCAGACAATGCAGTCAACTTGGGACTACACTACATTGTCCCAGAAGGCCTCCACTTCAAACTCACCCAGCTCACTGTACCAGTCCCCATCTGTCAGAGGGTCACAAACTTTCTGAGAGACAGGAAGCAGCAGGTGAGGCTGGGGAAAATCACATCCAGCACTCGGATGATCAGCACTGGTGCCCCTAGGGGTGTGTCCTGTCCCCTCTGCTCTCCTTAAAGGCACTTAAAGGTCTATCACCTGCCTGTCAGAATTACATCAAGTTTACAAGCCGCATCCACTCAGACCACAGAATGCAGGTTTCCTTGTCGTGCCACATACAAATAAATTGACAGTGAGCAGTAAAGCATTCTACTACAGGGTCCCTATGTTGTGGAATGGTTTACCAGCCTACTTTGGGATTCCAAATCAGTCTTTAAATCTCAGAATTCAGTTTAGCTTACCCACAACCTAACACATAGCGTAACTATGGTTGTCTGCTCTCTGCCTTCCCACATGTCTGGGTGGTGCCTGGGGTGGGCACCATCTGAGCTGGAGTCCTGGTTCAGTTCCATGGGTGACATTGTGGATGTGACCTATACTGTAACATCGTGGGTCCAGACTTCAATCTGCCCCCTGCACAGACTGGTGTGGAGAATCGACTCATTGATGGACTTTGGCTTGACCTGATCACAGTCTAAACCTTGGCTTTAGCAAGCAAGTTTACTGTTTCCTTTTTCTTATAATGTTAGCATGCTCAGGGGGGTTGGGCAGCCAGCTGAGTTGACCTTGGATCCCTGGAGGTTTTTTTCTCCCTACTTGGAAATTATTGGTTCCTCTGCTCCATTGTCATCTGGTTTTATATTATCTCTCTATCTTTCCTTTTTCCTGCTTTTGCATTGTTATCTTTTAATGATGTTGTTATATATCACAGCACACCGATGTAAGGCGCTTTGGGGTAACACTGTTGTGAAAGATGCTACATAAAAATGAAACAAATTGAACAATACAAATGACTTAAATATTTAGGGCTTTGACGTTTTGATGAGATTTAATTGTTGCATATATTCTTTCAACAGCATATAAGCTTTTATTCATTATTACATCATCTGGCTCAGGTCTTTGCAAAAAATCGACAGAAATATTTCTATATTTAAATTCATAAAACGTGACCAGTTTTAATAAATGTATGCCTTTACTAAAATGCAGAAGCGAACAGAAGCCCAGTCAGTAATAGTAATTAAATATATGGAATTATATAATTGTGGTTGATTTTCACTAATATTTGATATGAAAAATTAAATTGCAGCCTTCTTCAATACGCGCAATTCAGTGACGTGCCGAAAAAAAAAAACGTCATGCCGTTAAACGTATTGCCGTAAATCGCGTTTTTGTCGTAACGTCTTGGTTCTGCTCGGCAGCGGAGTGGCAGGAAGGAATGTGAGGGATAAAGCATGAGTATTTTGGACCGGCGATACCACTGGTTTTCTTTTCGAATCGATACCAAATTATACCAAGGTTGGTATCCCGCCTTTTTTTTACGCATTGCTTTCACAAATGAAAGGAGGATCTGATCTCGTAATTAGGAGACAGCAAGTCATAATCACAATCAAGTCATAATTTCTTGTTCGTTAATGCAGTGCCCGCTAAACCGGTGTTATGCCTTTTTCCTGCTCGACACATACTAATTCTAAGCGCTACAGCGCATGTGTAAATCAAGATTACGGCCGTGTCTGAATTCACTGGCTGCATTCTTCGATGGTCGAACAGAAAGCGTTGTCAAATGGGACGGCCTGGCCTACGGATAATTTCCTATTGGCGTTCCCAGCTGTTCCCGTCCTTACCTTTGATTTAGCCGGGACACACGCACTTTACCTCTGTACAATGTAGCTTGGGATATGTTGGGCTGCGAATGATCTAGAGTTAAAAGGACACATTTCTAGTCCGCATTTGAAGGAGCCTTCGGAATGGAACAGCCTTGTCGACCGCTGTGATTTATTCGGTCTTTGAATGCAGCCTGGGAAGGACGCGGCCCGTGAATTCGGACACAGCCTTTCATCAAGCGCCTTCAAATTCTAAGAATTTTTGCTACCCTTAGGACCTTAGCAGAAACAGAGGTTTGTATGTTATTTTGAAATTGGTTTATCTTACGCTTTATTCACGTGTTATTGATATTTGTGTTTATTACGTGCATTAAACAACTCTAGGTGATTTATTGTGTTCTGACGGACTCTTGAGTTCCTTAAATATGGGAGCAGATCAAAGGTACAAAAGAATTACGTCTTTTTAGAACGAGGTCTGCGTGTTCACGTTTTATGAGTCACGAAATGCACAGTTGTTTACTGGCGAAAGTAAGTTATTATTCCTGATTTATATTTTGTTTTAAAGAAAGCAATAACATGTTTTTAATCCAGTAAATGCCAATAACAATTCCGTTCTAAATTCTAGAATCTATAGAATTTAACCTCATTTTGAAAATGGACTGGGGTAACTTCAACCCCAGAAATAACACGGGGGTTAACCTCTGTTTTTGGAGAACTATGGAAAAGTGGGATGAAATGTTTGTCTCTTCACAAACATACCCTCCATTACCATCAGTACTAAATGCCACCAACATAAAACTAACGTAAGCGTGTTCTGACGACCTAGTCTAGAATATAGAGTGCAACAATAATCTGTTTTTGTTGAACTATGGAAACGAAGTGGGAAGAAGTTTCATTTTGTCTCTTCACAAGCATACCCTGCGGACACGTCGTTTGTTGTCCATTGTATTCCAGTGATGACGTCCACTTTTCTTACATAAACTGTGGGTTCTTTGATAGTCCAATTCTAGAACCATGTTTTTTTTTTTCCCCCCCTCCATGTGGGGCATGCATAGGTGGCACCGGCGGTAGTGGGATTCCTGGGTGTGTTCCTCCTGCCTCGCTTTTGTTGCCTACTAGCTTTCCTGTTCTCCTCTAGCGTATTTATTCTGTCCAGAGTGAGCTGCCGCCAGGTGTTATATTCAGCGAAACGAATTGCCAGCTTATTAGCAAAATAACGTTACATCTTTTATTTTTTACTCTTTGGAAAACTAAAAATCGATTTGCTGGCCAGATTTAATAATAAATTATAAACATGTATGAGGTTATTGTGGCACTTGAGTAGCAAAGAGATTTGGCGGACTGCAAAGTTCAATTTTTACCAGACTCCTTTATTGCATGATCCTTAAAAGGTGGTAAAACAGTGAGTGAGCGAGAATAAGCCCACTTACACAGACAGGTGAACTTTTACCGACACAAAACTGGATACTGACAGTAGAGACAGAGCGCAATGAGTCATACTCTGAAAACCTTTTTCCGGTTCGACAGATTAAATTTACAATGCAAAATAAATCTGAAAAAAACGGAATACATATGAACCTTTTAGTCTCACTTTTGCCTAGTAACCTTTCCAGTCCGTTCTTTTTTGAAACTGGTGGAAACATGGGCAGGTTCTCAAATGCCACCAAGCAAGAACTAGCCCAGCACCAGCAACGGCACCATCACTGCCCCCGTGTTGCTGGAAACGAGGCACTAGACTGTCAGGTCTAATCCCACACTTTTTCAGACACACCTTCATCTGGTCTTTAAACCTTTTCTTCTGCCCAACAGCTGAGCGTCGGCCATGATGTAATTGTCTGTGAAGCACTTTTCCGGGCAGTCAGTTTTGGGGCATCCTTTTTACACGCCAAAGCCATTGATTTCGGGTGATTCTGTTGTCAAGAGTTATGCAGTTGGCCTTTGTATGTACATGAGTGTGAGGCATTCGATCATGCCAAGTGAGGCCCAGGATGCATTGTAGGCACTAGGGCTGAACAGTTAATCGATTTCAAATTGAAATCGTGATTTGAAACAACGCGATTAGCAAATCGCAAAGCCTACAATTTAGGATATGCATTATGCAGCACGTCTTACCCAGGGTTTAAAATGGTAGCGAGAATAGTTTCATGTTCAGAGATTGTTTACAGAAAAGTTCTATAATTTATTATGACAGAATTCCATGGTTGTGTAAAACAGATTTATGCACTTGTATTTTAGTTTTGTACACCTGTGCAGCAGAGTTTGTCTTTACAAAAAGGTTTTGCACACTTTTTAAACTCATATATTTGCACATATTTTCAGAATATGTATGTGGCATAATTTGGGAACAGCATCATCAAATGATGTAAAAAGTTCACTTTGTTTAGAAACTCTTCTTAGTGTTCAGGAATGAGGTATTCCATGAAAGTTTGCAGAGTAATGGTTACTTGTGACGTGATTTTTAAATATGTATATGCTGGAGCACTGAAGACCTGAGGTATGTACACAAGGGTTAAACTGATAGTTTTTTTTTTTTTTTAACTGTCGTTAGGGATGCACTGATCCCACTTTTTCTGTCCCGATACCGATACCTGGGCTTTGGGTATCGGTCGATACAGAGTACTGATCCGATACCAGTGTTTAATAAGCAGTTTGGTTTTCTATATTAGTGAACAAAGTGTACACCCAGGTGTAATTATATTGGTTATTGCAACTGAATTGTTATATGTAACATTAAATATGTTTGGTTGTTTAATGTTAGATATAAATAACGCTTCAGTTTTTTCTCTCCCTTCTCCAGAATTTGCGCTAAAGTTCATACATTTTCATAGTTACAAGTGGTTGATAACTTTAAGCGATTTACCTTACTTGAAACCTGAATTTTCAGCTCAATCATTTATATCAGGCTTCTCAATTCTCAGCTTGAAAGGTCTTTACAGAGGAACAAAACCTTGACTGTAAATGCTAATTTATACTTCTGCGTCAAATCTCCATCATAAGTAGGGCATAGCCGCACACCAGAACACACAGAACAGAGCGTACAGTCTGACAAAATGCCGCAGCTTTGAATTTTAACGTCATGTAGCAATTAAGTGGTATCGGTTCTTGGTATTGGACAATTTTTACGAATATGAGTATTTGACCATAGTATCGGCCCGATATCGGTGCATCCGTAGTTGTCATCTTTATTAAAATGACTCGACCGCTCACCACAATACGTTTTTTGCTCCTTTTATGTGGGCCTGCTACATCAAAAACTTTCTCTTGCGTTGTGGGGTTTGTAATACTTATTTATCTATCGGTCTACATTTACTGTGCTGTGATTGCCTGTGGTTGCTTTTTAACAGTGATTTGCTTAACATCTTGTACGTTATCATCAAATAAAATTATTTTTCCTTATAAAGATAAGATTTGGTAGCAGACACCTTGTTTCAGAGAGTGTTGACATGCTAATCATTTTACAAAGAACCTCACCATAAAGAAATAGGTATCTCATTAGGGTACCAACTTGATTTTGCAATTTGTGTTATTTTTACATGTAATATTGCCTATACAAGTATGTACCCCGTTTACATAAAATAGAGAAAGCAAATCACTTTGAGGTTCTCAAAGCTTAGAAAGAATGCTAACATAGAATGCGTAGACAGGTAGTTCAATGGATGTTAACCTTTTATTTAATATTGCCTCTGGTTACTGTACATGCTATGTACACTTAATTTAAAATAGGTAAAGCACCTTCAGGTTATCAACATTAAGAAACGTTTTTTATTTTAATTTCATGCATAAACTAGGCCTAGTCAATCATGCTGCTATTTTTCTTAATTGGGAGTTCTTACATGGAAAAATAGAGTTCATTATTTAATTAAAGGGTGATGTTTTTTTTTTTCCCTTAAATATAAAGGTACTGAAACTGTACTATTACCGTGGCCCAAAAACCGTGACACATACCGAAATGTGGAAACTGTACAGTTAGACCCCTAGTACATATGTAATGGAACAGTAAGTGTGTGTGGGTGGCAGGTGTACACTGTGCATTCAGTGGAAGTTTTTCTTTTTAATCAATCACCTATTGTTCTTAAGACTTAAGATTTATTTTTATTTACTTTGTTATTCCTGTGATTTTTAGAGCCTTTCTAAAGTTTTTCACCAAGAAACTCCATTTCACCTCTCTAATTATCCAGCCATTAAGGGGAAGTGTGCTTATTTCTTTTTAGTTTTTTACCTGCATCCCTTTTTCCATCGTTTTTCCCATAGACTTGTATGGAACATTTTTCAAAATGCTCCCATTCAGTCAGTGTTCAATATAAAACCTCTAAACTTGCTGAAGACATCCAGTATGCAGCTCAAAACTATTCAACCAACTTTCATCGGTTTCACACTCCGTTATTCATTCTTTTGCATCCCTCTATTTTCCTTCCATTGACCTAGAAGCTCCATTCCATCTCTCAAATGTTCCACCCATTAAGGAGAAGTGTTTGTATTTCTCTTTTTGATTTTCCACCTACACTCCTCTTTTCATTCTCTTTCCGGAAAGTCAAGCCTTTCTGTAGGCTGTTGGCATCCGCATAACTGCACAGCTGACTCACATTCGCATTTTCCTGTGGAAATGCATCTCTGGTTTTACTTATTTACAAAACACGAGTGAAGGGCAGTAAGTCGCAGATTTGAAAAATAAATATTTGTACAGTTTTTTTTTTTTTTTTTTTTTTTTTTTTGTAAATATTGAAAATGGGTCTCACACATCCAAACATAAGGGATAAAAAGTTCAACTGCCCTCTCATGCCCCCTGCCTGAGATCTGGAACTGCTCAAATTTTGAGACAAATCACACCAAAGATGAAGCGGTGTCACATGAGAAGGTAGCCAGAGACACATATACACAGATGAGCCTGATTACGTTGAGGCAAGTTGCACAAAGTCGTGCTTTTAATAAAGCATTTCTGGGGAAATGGGGGGAGAGTGTAGGGAGGCTACAGATCATGTATGGGTAGGCCTATTGTAAGCCTCAGGTATGGGAGGCTTAGGGATTAGATGGGAGGAGGGGTGATGTGGCATCTGGTGAATAGACCTATAGTGCTGTTTTTCCCACAGCATCTAGCTCCTCATTGTTTTACTTACTTACTTTGGTTACTGGTCTATTTAGTGTATTGGAGGAATAATTTCTAGCTATCTAGCGATGACAATTTTTTTTATTATTAGTTTGGTATGTCTGTCAAACCCAAGTTTAATTTTGTTTTTTTTTTTTTAGCTACATCCAGGATCACGGAGGAGATGAAAAGCATTTATTGACAGAACAGTGTGAACATGAACCGTGGCCTTCTCACCAAAGCTAAGGTAAGGCTGACTACACTTGAACCCCAAGCAGGTAAGTTCAGTTTGTTTTTTCAGGTCAGGCCATGGACATATCGAATAGAGGCAGCTCCATCCTCCAGGACTGCATCCTCTTCAGAAGTCCATCCAGCCATGATGATGAGACTGGATTTTATTTGCCATTTGCATGAGTATAAAGTAATTTTGTAGTTTTCACATACCTAGTCTCTTTACTATGCTATTGTTAGCCATTTATCCAGTGCCCCTGGAGCAGTTTTTGGCATTAGGGGCCTTGCTGAAGGGCCCAACAGTCATATGAATTGAACTGGCAACCTTCTGATCACAGCCACAGAGCCCAATATCGCAGAGCCACACACTGCCACATTAAGCAGAACAAATTTCCAGGTGCTTCAGATCTTCAATGTGATGATCCAGTTATAGCACAACTGCAGTTCTGTACGTGATGCTGCAGGACTGTACCATGATTCTGGTAAATGAACAGGTTAAAAGCATGTTCATCATTCCCCTTCTGCTCCCAGACGTCCCCCTGCAGGGCTGTGGCCAGCTACAGCATGGACCAGAAACCTCCCCAGCTAAGTGTGGCAGATGTGAAGGAAGAGGTGCAAGACGTCCTTATATCAGATGTAGAGGGGGCCGGGCACAGCAGCCCTGCAAAGGTGAAGTGGAGCACTGCTGGTGTGGGCCCCAGCTGCCTTCTGCACTCATATGTTGCTTGCATTGCTTGGTAGTATCCAGGCAACTGCATGAATCTTCACCTTTCTGAAGTCATCTGGGATTTTACAGTCTCTGTGTCCTGCCTTCAGCAATGTGACTATAACAGTGTCTCTGGCCATGTCTGAATTCAGGGGCTGCATCCTTTGAAAGATATGGTTTATGAAGGATTAGCTTTTGTAGGCTGTGTTCTTTGAATGTCGAACAGAAACTGTTGTCAGATGGGATGGTCTGGCCTGCAGATAATTTCCTATTTGCATCACCAGTTGTTCTTACCCTTTAGTCACGAAGCCACACCCACTTTGCCACTCTACAATTTAATCTTAGAATTTGTTGGGCTGCAAAGGATCCATTGGATGCGTCCTTTGGTATTGCGAATTTGAAGGATCCTTCGAAATAGGATGGTCTAATTACCACTGTGAGGCATTCGGTCTTTGACCACAACCATCAAAGGATGCAGCCCACGAATTCAGACACAGTCTCTGTGTGTTCTGCCTCTAACCATCTAACAATAACAGTGATTCTGCATCTAAACACCTTCACAAGCATGCTGTCACCTGTGCTTTTACCCTGTAGTACCTTCAGCAGTGAGCTGCTTAGATGGATTAGGAGTGGAGAGAGAGCAGCAGCCTGAGGGCAGCTTGTGTTCAGTATCAGTCAGGAATAAAGTCTCGTGTATGATGGCTGGTAAAATCATTGGTAGACCTGGCCCTGGCTCTGTGTGATGCTGGAACATGTCACTCTCACTCCCATAGACCAGATGTACTCTCTACAGAAGAATTTTATTGACTCTGTTCTCTCTTCCTCAGAAAGCAGAGAGTACAGTGTGCCCCGTCTTTAATGGGGGGGTGAAAGAAGAAACAGTGTTTCAGGATGTGACTGAGGAGAAGCTGGCTGCGAGTGTCAGACCTCCAAACCCAGGTGATTATAGAAAAGCTTCTAGCTCTTTACAGAAAATTTCATATGCTGCATCATAGATATCTAGTGCTGTGTGCAATTTGTGTTACTGAATTATTGCTGTTAGACTCCACTGCAATGGACATTATTTCTCCTGAATCCATCACTTTTGATCCCATTACCCATTTCCAAACTTATGTTTGCTCTTCTCCATGTCTCTTCATTCAGTCCAAGCTCTCGTATCAGGGAGGAGACTGAACAAGTTCCCCTGTCCTCACTGTCCTATACTGCCGTATACGTCAGAGATTTTCGTTCAGAGACACATCAAGAAAGCCCACCCGGAGAAATTTGACCCCAGTGTGATGCTGAAAATTCTCTGCTGTTCCCAGTGTGGGCAGAGCTTCAGTCATGTAGGAGCCCTAAGGGAACATGAACAAACTCACACTGGGGAAAAGCCGTACCAGTGCGTCCAATGTGAGAAGAGCTTCAGTCATTTAAGATACCTAAAGAAGCACCAGTGGATTCACTCAGGGGAGAGGCCCTTCAAGTGTTCCCCTTGTGGGAAGAGCTTCAGTCATGTAGGTGCCCTAAACGAGCACAAGCAGACTCACAATGGGGAAAAGCCTTACCAGTGCATCCAGTGTGAGAAGAGCTTCAGTCGAGTAGACAACCTAAAGAAGCACCAGCGGACTCACACTGGGGAGAGGCCCTACCACTGCTCTGAGTGTGGGAAGAACTTCAGTCAGGTAATAAACCTAAAGTATCACCAGCGGATTCACACAGGGGAGAGGCCCTACCAGTGCTCCCAGTGTGGGAAGAGTTTCAGTCGAGTAGAATACCTAAAGAAGCACCAGCGGATTCATACAGGGGAGAGACCCTACCAGTGCTCCCAGTGTGGGAAGAGCTTCACTCAAGCAGGAGTCCTAAAGACACACCAGCAGATTCACACGGGGGAGAGACCATACCAGTGCATCCAGTGTGGGAAGAGCTTCACTCAAGCAGGAGTCCTAAAGAACCACCAGCGGATTCACACTGGGGAGAAGCCGTACCACTGCACCAAGTGTGAGAAGAGCTTCAGTGTTTTAGAAAAACTAAAGAAGCACCGGCGGATTCACACAGGGGAGAGACCCTACCAGTGCTCCCAGTGTGGGAAGAGCTTCATTCATTTAGGCAACCTGAAGGACCACCAGCGGATTCACACAGGGGAGAGACCCTACCAGTGCTCCCAGTGTGGGAAGAGCTTCATTCATTTAACAAACCTAAAGAAGCACCAGTGGATTCACACAGGGCAGAGGCCTTACCAATGCTCCCAGTGTGGGAACAGTTTCAGTGCTTTAGAAAAACTAAAGGAGCACCATCGAATTCACACAGGGGAGAGGCCCTACCAGTGTTCCTACTGTAAGAAGAACTTCAGTCACATAGCAACCCTAAAGATACACCTACGGATTCACACGGGGGAGAGGCCTTACCAGTGCTCCCAGTGTGGGAAGACCTTCAATCAAGTAGGAAACCTAAAGCACCACCAGCGGATTCACACAGGGGAGAGGCCCTACCAGTGCTTTCAGTGTGGGAAGAGCTTCATTCAAGCAGGAGTCCTAAAGAAGCACCAGCGGATTCATACGGGGGAGAAGCCCTATCATTGCTCTCAGTGTGGGAACAGCTTCAGTGCTTTAGGAAAACTAAAAGAGCACCAACGGATTCACACAGGGGAGAGGCCGTACCAGTGTCCCTATTGTAAGAAGAACTTCAGTCAAGCAGGAACTCTAAAGATCCACCTGCGGATTCACACAGGGGAGAGGCCCTACCAGTGTTCCCAGTGTGGGAAGACGTTCACTCAAGTAGGAGCCCTAAAGAAGCACCAGCGGGTTCACACAGGGTAGAGACCATATTAGTGCTCCCTGTGTGGGAGGAGCTTCAGTCAATGAGTAGAACATAAGAGAAGTTTGAGTTCTCACAGACAAAAGAAAAAATGGTCTTTTTATTTTGCAGGATCAGTAATTGGAAAGGTGATTCTGAGTGGATCGTCCACTTCGCGCACACCAGCGCCCCCTGAGTTTTCAATATACTGATGGATGAGTAATAAATCCTACACCCTTTTGCTTCTGATATTTCTATTGTTCAAGGGATGATATTTTGATAAGTACTTCGGCTGTTTCACTTGTCATTTTTGGTTTTTGGCAGTATGTGAAATATCTGCTCTTTCGTTCTCTAACATTGTTGACTTTACCCTTCCCATCCATATGAAGCAGACCGTAATTACATTTTATTCCAATCCCAGACAGCTGCCACCCATTAGCGTTACTGAACACTGACTACACTTGTTTGCACATTACTTTATTGCTGTAGAGGGAGTTTTTTTTTTACCAAATATTTTTACGTTATAGAGTATTCTTCTACTCCACATACTTCAATTGATTTGTTTGAAGAGTATTTAAATATATGAGTAATTTAGTGTAATTTTCAAAAAAATTGATCAAATATCTGCATTGCTGCAAATGATAGACTTCATTATACCAGTGCCTCAGACAAAGCCCTGATGTAATTGTAAATATATGTTGATACACGGCCGCCCTCTGTTGGCCAATTATGATATTCATTTTTAAATGCTCTCTCTCTGCCAGTTGCTTGTCTTGGTTAGGGTGGCAGGTACAGAATCAGATTCAGGTTTATTTGGCGAAGTATGTTCACGCTAGAGAGCTGCACGGAATGGGGGAAGCGGTAATACGGCTGACATCTGTGGGGATAGGGAATTGAAATATATTCCCATGGGAATCGAGATGATATTTACCATATTTCCCTGGGGATGGTAATAAAATGTATGGTAAAATCACTGTAACAGGAATGAAATTGATTGTATACGCATATTCATATATCTGCAGCAATAACTGCAACTCCTTTTTTTCTGTTAAATTTTTTTCTCAGCCCCACCTGGTGGTATCGTCAAGTGAATGATTTAGTCCATCCCCCCATCCATTTTTTGAAACTGCGTATCCTATTCAGGGTCATGGGGGGTCTAGAGCCTATGAGCACAAGGTAGGCAACAACCCACGGCAGCATGCCAACCCATTGCAGAACGCACGCACCATTCACTCACATGCCTATGGCCAGTTTTATAACTTAACCTCAGCATGGTTTGGGACTCTGGTAGGGAACCAGACCAATGACGACAGAGGAAGATCATGTAAACTCCATGCACATGGACCCATGGTGGAGACTCAAACCCTGATCTCAAAGCTGTGAGGGAACAGTGCTAAGCTCTGTGCCACCCTACCACCCCCAAGTAATTTAGTAATTAAGAAGTTTAAAGGCAATTATGGACGTTAATTTTTACACTACTGTTGGCATTTTGGTTAATGTGGGGGTCTGGTGGAGATGGTTTTCAATTCAATTCACAGTTATTTTTGTATAGTGCCTTTCACAAGAGTTGCCCCAGGCACTTTACATGGGTATGTTTTTTATTTAGAAAGAGTAATACAAAACAGGGAAAAGGAAAGATGGAAATTAGCTAAAGAAAGCCAGATGACAATGGAGGAGAGGAACCAAAAACTCCCAAGTAAGGAGGAGAAGAAAATCCTTTGGGGGTCCAAGGTCAACAGGCTGCCCATCCCCCCTGGGTATGCTAACATTATTGAAGCAGAGAAGAGTGGAGTGTAGGGTGGCAGACTGGAGGCTGCACTCATGATGTTACAGTTCGTAAGTCACATCCACGATGTCACCCATCCAAACCAGGACTCCAGCTCAGATGGTGCCCTCCCCGGGCACTGCCCGGACATGTGGGAAGGCAGAAAGCATGAGTGATCAGAATATGCATTTACACATTAAAGGACAAGCGTAGTAGATAAAAATGGTATGTACAGCAGCACCAGCAGTCATAGCTACGGTGTGTTATAAGTTAAGTTATGGTTAAACTAAACTGAAATAATAGGTCTTCAGTCGAGATTTAAAGACTGCGACCGATTCTGCATCCCAAACATGGGTTGGTAAACCATTCCACAATATAGGGGCCCTGTTGAAGAATGCTTTACTGTCAACTGTCACACTATGTATATGTGGAACAACAAGGAAACTGACATTCTGTGATTAAAAATGGATGATGTGGCTTGTAATCTTGAAGTAATTCTGTCAGGTAGGCAGGTGCTAGACCTTTAAGTGCCTTATATGTAAGTAGGAGAACTGTGAAGTTGGTCCTAAACCTAACACAAAGTCAAGGCAGGGAACTAAGAGCAGAGGATATGTGTTTAAACTTCCTGCTTCTGGTGACAATTCGAGCTGCTGCATTTTGAATAAGCTGCAAGGTGTTTAATGTGCAGTGTGTGCTCCCAGATAACACAGCATTACAGTAGTCTAACCTACTGTATACAAAGGCATGTATCAATTTTTCTGTGTCTTGAATAGTAAGAAATTGTCATAGTTTGGCGATGTTGCATAGCTGTAAGAAGCATACCTTCAATACTGCATTCATGTGCAATTTAAATGAGGCTTGTACCTAAGATGACACCTAGGTTACGGACTGACCTTCTGAGGGAAAAGTTTAGCCCTTTGGAATGAAGTGCAGAAATTATAGCACTCCTATCTGTGGACTTGCCACCAAGCAACAGAACCTCCGCTTTCTGAGCGTTTAGTGATAAAAGGTTTTCAGGCATCCAAGTATTGCCTTCATTGAAGCACTTAGCTGAAATGACAATAGATGCAATGTCGTTAGGCGTAACCATAATGTATATTTGGGTGTCGTCGGCATAGGAATGATAATTAACATTATGTTTTCTCATTATATTACCTAAAGGCAGCATGTAGAGAGAAAACAGTAAAAGGACCAAGCACTGATCCCTGTGGCACTCCATATTTAACTA
>JAAGVU020000041.1:18481380-18493901 GCA_011763525.2 Mormyrus iriodes | reverse complement strand
CCTTTCACTGGAACTAAGGGGCCAAGCCCAACCCCTGAAAAACAACCCCACACCATAATCCCCCCTCCACCAAACTTAACACTTGGCACAATGCAGTCAGACAAGTACCATTCTCCTGGCAACCGCCAAACCCAGACTCGTTTATCGGATTGCCAGACAGAGAAGCATGATTCGTTACTCCAGAGAACATGTCTCCACTGCTCTAGAGTCCAGTGGCGGTGTGTTTTACACCACTGCATCCAACGCTTTGCATTGCATTTGGTGATGTAAGGCTTGGATGCAGCTGCTTGGCCATGGAAACCCATTCCATGAAGGTCTCTATGCACTGTTCTTGAGCTAATCTGAAGGCCACACAAAGTTCGGAGGTCTGTAGCTATTGACTCTGTGTGCCTCAGCATGCACTGTCCCCGCTCTGTGATTTTACGTGGCCTACCACTTTGTGGCTGAGTTGCTGTTGTTCCCAATTGCTTCCACTTTGTTATAAGACCACTAACAGTTGACCATGGAATATTTAGTAGTGAGGAAATTTCACGAATGGACTTATTGCACAGGTGGCATCCTATCACGGTACCATGCTTGAATTCACTGAGCTCCTGAGAGCGACCCATTCTTGCACAAATCAGTCTGCATGCCTAGATGCTTGATTTTGTACACCTGTGGCCATGGAAGTGACTGGAACACCTGAAATCACTGATTTGGAGGAGTGTCCCAATACTTTTGGCAATATAGTGTAGTTGGGTGAGTTTGGTGTGGAAGAACTTGATGGGCACAGAGCCCTGACCTCAAACCCATCAAACTCCTTTGGAATGAACTAGAACAAAGATTGCGAGCCAGGCCTTAACGTCCAACATCAGTGCCTATCCTCACAAATGCTCTTCTGGATGAATGGGCAAAAATTCCTACAGTCACACTCCAAAATCTTGTGGAAAACCTTCCCAGAATAGTGACAGCTGTTACGGCTGCAAAGAGGGGCCCATCTCCATATTGATGGATTTAGAATGGGATGTCGTAACATTTTCTGTAGGTGTAATTACCAGGTGTCTCAATATTTTTGTCTATATAGTGTTTGTCTTTATGGATCTTGCTTTATGCACTGGGGCACAGTCGTGCTGGAACAGAAAAGGGCCTTCCCCAAACTGTTTCCACAGAGTTAGAAGCATAGAACTGTTCAAAATGACTTGGTACGCTGAAGCATTAAGAATTTCCTTCACAGGAATTAAGGGGCCTAGCCCAACCCCAGAAAAACAACTCCATACATCCCCATTATTGGTCACCCTGTTAAAGCTCTCTCCATCCTCTGTGAACAACAGCCTGTGAAAACAGCTTGCAGGATTTTACAAGATACCTCACATATCCTATTTCCCGTGTCTGAATGGTTCCCTTCAGGGCATAGGCTTTGCTGCCCAGGTTGCAGGACACAGAGGAGAAGGGCAACCTTTGTCCCTTTGAACTCTGAACATCGATGATCCGGCATCAAACTAATGGAACTTCATTAGATCTCACAGCATCAGTGTCTTTATGTGTGTATTTATGTTTATCTATGTGTATATTTATTGTCGTGTGTGAATGGTTGCTGTGCTACTCCACGTGCCTTTTTAATTGCCCCTTGGGGATAAATAAAGTGATTTGAATTGAATTGAATACCATTATCCCTCCTTCACCAAACTTTACAGTTGGCATAGTGCAGTCAGGCAGGTAACATTCTCCTGGCATCCGCCAAACCCAGACTCATCCATCAGACTGCAGGACAGAGAAGCATGATTCATCACTCCACAGAACATGTCTCCACTGCTCCAGAGTGCAGTGGCAGTGTGCTTTACGCCACTGCATCCGACGCTTGGTGATGTGAGGCTCACATACAGCTGCTCGGTCATGGAAGCCTATTCCATGAAGCTCCTGGTGCACAGTTTTTCTGCTGGGATTAATGTCAGAGGAAGTTTGAAACTCTGAAGTTATCAAGTTAACAGAACGTTGGCGACATTTATGCATTACACACTTCAGCACTCGGCAGCCCCGCTCTGTTACTTTACGTAGTCTGTCACTTCCTGACTGAGTTTTGGTTGTTCCTAAATGCTTCCAGTTTGCAATTATGCCACTTACAGCTGACCGTGGAATATCTAGCAGGGATGAAATTTCACAAACTGATTTATTGCAAAGGTGGCATCCTATGACAGTACCATGCTTGAATTCACTGAGCTCTTCAGGAAGACCCATTCCTTCACAGATGTTTGTAAACCTGACTGAATAGCTAGGTGCTTGATTTTATACACCTGTGGAAATGGGTCTGAATGAAACATCTGTATACAATGATTAGGAGGTGTGTCCCAATACTTTTGTCCATATAGTATATGTATAACTAGGGGAAATGTGCAATGATAGCACTCTGTTATTATACACAGAATTTAACAGAACAAGAAACAAAAGGGACCACAAGGGTTCTAACAAAGATAAGTAGATACCCAAAACTAACAAAGGCCAGACACAAGGAAGCACAGGGGAATAACACAGGCTAGGCAGTGTAAAAACTGAGAACCACTAACAGATCATATAACTAACAAATACATAGCACTAACAATGACCAATTTAGGAACAGGGTGAGGGCAGGCACTTAAATATACAAATTAGGAGGGCATGACAAGGGACAGGTGTGCACCATTAGTAATTACACTCAAGGGACTAAGAGCTACAGGAAGAGAAGAGGGTTATTAATAAACACTAAGGATTGTAACAAAAGGAATACATGTGAAACAAGACATACTACAAACCTAAATAAAAGTAGGAATAACAAGAAACAAGGGTATAAAAACAAGGACCTATACTGAAAATACAATAACATAATGACAAGGGGAAAACAAAACTAATAACTAAACAGTCCAACATAGCTGATGGTAGGGAATCGAATTTACTCAGCATGGCGGCCCAGGGAGCAAGGTAACATACTAAGAACTATCAAAGGTACTAAACATAGAAAGAACAGGATGGCCAGAGACACCTGCTGGCCAAACAAGGAAACAATGGACAGGATGGCACAAGACGGACCAATTCTGATAAGATTAGCTGGTTTAAGACAGATTGCAAGAGAGAGTAAAATAACTTCATCATAATTCCACGCTATGTTATCGTGTAAGCCAAAAGCAATAGAGCTAATAATTTTACTTAAATTCCCCTGTCTCCAGTTGTTTATCCAGTACAGGATCAGTGGGGTACTGACAGCAGAGGACACCCTGGATAGGATGCCAGTCCATCACAGGGCACATACATATATCCTCACATGCTATGGAGTATAGACACGAATTCAAAAAAGGGCCTGGCTCTGTACTATGCGAGGAAACCAGGGTTGTTAGAAGGAACCCTGCATGATATGGGGAAAACCAGGATTTACTGTCCTTATATGGCATTATATAAACCCACACACACAGACAACTTGATACAGTGCAGTGGTTGCTTCCTGAAGATGACATGAGCAGTCTGGTGCACCTGTGAAATTTGGATAATTGTTTTTGTCCTAGTCTTTCCAAGATGTACATGTGCAGTACTTTACGTCACCCTGTTAGTAAGCATGTTTGGCTCTGGTAGGTGCGGGGAGGGGGCGCAGGGCCAACCAATTCCAACCAATCATAGAGTGATTGTGAAATATGAAGGAAGCAAGCCAAACATTTTTTTAAGACTGACATTTTGGACATCCAAACTACACGCACCCAGCCCCCTCCACAGAATTCTGTGCCTGCCCTGCATCTTAGAGTGAGGGGGTGGGGTCCATTTTTAAAAATGTGGCATTATAGTTTATAGTCAATACATGACATAACCAGCTTGTATTATTAAAAACCGAGATAAATATAGGCAAAGTTACTATTTATAAGGTATTTAGAGCAGAAATGGGGTGTCAAATGCAAAGTTTGTCTGACAGATGGCCTTCACAGTGTGAGCACCGCTGAGCTTCCCAGGCAAGTGTGTTTCTGACCATATGAGTGAGCATTTAATGAATAACAATGTGTGGCCTGCCAGCCAGGTACGTGTTACAAATTCCAGGCTTATTAATCTCTTTTAAAGGCCGATTGGATATTTTGTATATCATCCGATAGGAAGAAGTCACACTGGTGTCTCTTTTATGAGTATTTTCGTATCTAACTAGATAAGCCTGCTTATTTTCAGTACAACAGTGCTGTTGACCATTGTCTTAATCCCTAGCACATAGTCGATATTAATGCGCAGAGCACATATATTTGGGTATTGGAGGCATCCTTGATTTATTTGGGTTCTTCAGTAAACCGCATATACTGTAGCATCACCCTTCCCAGACCGAGGCTTCGCTTCCTGCTCCTGACTGAGTGTGTTAGATGCTGACAGCTCCAACAACACACAGGACTTGTGAACTGGCGTCTTTGGGTTACTTGCCCATATCGCGCGATCATGAGGGAATGTGTGCCCCGGACGGGCTCCCGTTGAAGGTGTGCCTTCGGTAAAGCCCTGGGCGTCTTGAGCTATATTCCAGGCCCCACATGGCTCACCCTGGATAAGTGTTATCAAAGATGGAGGAGCAGGTTCAGTATGACAGAAAATACATGTATTATAAAACAATTAATAATCACAGAAATACCAGAAAGCAGTATAGACCATGTAGTATGGAAGTAGTAAGTGTGTCAACTTTATTTGAGTCCTAGACTTCAAATAGCAAATTTTAATGGCTGTCCTAATGTCATAGTATGAGTATGTAAAAATACACGTGTACATTGTGTACCTATCCTGCGTACAGTACCAGTGGTCCCCAATCTGTCTGGATATCCCCAACGGTAAAATTTGCCAACTGGAGTGGGATATTGAATGTGGGGTCCCGATTCAGTTGTGTTTCAGTCCAGATCTGCCAGTTGGTGTCTATGCTATATTTAAAGGATCTATAGTGCTTTTAGTCAATTAGATGTTTGCATTGGTGGTTCAGTGGTAGAATTCTTAGCTGCTCTGTGCGAGGCCGAGGTTTGATTCTTGGCCAAGGCAATGTTTTGGGGGCTGTGAATGGTTCAGCGGGCTAAATCTCTGTGCTTGTGATCAAAAGATCGCCCGTTTGAGCCCTGGCCTCGGCAGAGCAGTCATGTGTGCGTGGGCCCTTGAGGAAGGCCCTTAATCCCCAGCTCCAGGGGCTACGCATCAGCTGGCCCTGCATTGTTACCCCCAAGCTATGGAGAGCAAGATGTTGTTGGCGAAGATAAGCATTGCAATATACCTGTACCTGTACTTGTGCAAATGCAAATAAAGCATGTTTAATTTGTTTTTAAGGACAGGGGGTAGCATTTTAAGACTTTGGATGAGGTTTTCTTTAGTTTGTGCTTATCCCTCATGCGCAGGGGAGACAGTGCAGTGGGGTCAGGCTACAGGGTTAGCCAGTTTTCCATCGCCCATGGAGCAGTTTTGGGGGCTTTCGGCCTTGAACAAAGTGCTGCCAGCGATATTATCATGCTCCCGGCCACGGGTTTCAAGTTGGCTTCCCGACATGGGTGCAGGCTCCTAACCCGCAGAGCCACACGCCCCAAAGAGAGTATAGATTTATAGTTTTCCATTATTCGTTTTCTTGTTTAAAACGGCAGTCATCACCCAGCCTTTCAGGGCTAAAAGCCAGCTGGCACAGTTAATGCTGTACGCAAGTAAAAGAGTAAAAACAATTTCCTTTCATCTCCTCTCCCAGTTCTGAATTTCCTTTAGCACTTGGGAGGTCAAAAGTATTGGGCTGGAAGGCAGGACACCCTTGGGCCCTCAGTCAATGCCAAGGAGCCGCTTCCTGCCGCGAGCCACTTCCGAGTGCATCGTTGCCACGGAAACCGGCCGGACACGAAATGCCCCCCCCCCCCCCCCCCACCCCGGCATCAGCCCAGTTAGGTCGTCGGATTCTAAACATCCACTGTGCACAGCTACAGATGCTTTGCTGGAGACTCATGTTGCTCAAGGAGGTCGTCTGTGTCCGATTATGGAGGGAAACGAAATTCTGCTGAAGACTGAAGTGCCAGTGATGGGACTGACTAAATTAATCTTCATTGCTTACATATGCTTCCTCAGGTCTGTTTTTTAAATGCCACATTAGACATTTACGAAATCATCTTAACAGGATGAGAAACTAGCTCCTTCACCAAAACACCTTAAAAATAAAGCATACTGTCAGTTTATTATGTTTTGAAATTGTTTGGCACTGATTGTAGGAGTTGCAGTATAGTACAGTAGAATAGCACAACCCTTATGATTATATGTATGTATCTTCTACCAGAAGATGAACTGGACTCTGCGGGCAATTGAAACGAGCTTTTCCATCCCACTGTAGAGATTCCATAGTCTGCCTGCCTATTCCCGTCCGGAGATCACCATCAGTAGTTGGATAGATCTAGTTTATGTTGGATAGATTTAGTCTATGTTGGATAGGTTTAGTTTAGCTGACTTCAATCTAGTGATGTAAACTCATACTGCTTTGGTTATTCTGTAAAATTCTGTATTTTGTAGAATACAAAATGCCAGCTGTAAATAAAATTTCAGTCAGTAAACCCTGCATGACACAGGCAAAAAGCTGATCTTTAGACTTAGATAATTTATGTATTACATCTGTACGTTCATGTTTGCATAAGATATCAGTGACAGGTCATTTGAGAAATTGCAGTGAGACAGAAAATGACATAGCTCTGCTTTAAATTCTCCTGCAGGTTTTTTTTTTGCCCAAACAAGGGCAAAGCACCAGCCTGTGTCAGCAGCTATGCCTTGGTGATAGGTAAAGGGTCTTTGAGAGGTCCTCCCCATACTGGCCACTCCACAGTGTGGGAGTCACCTACTGCGTGTCTCTACACACATGTAGCACAGGAAGCCCTTGTTCTCCTCAGCCCCTCATGGCAGAAACACCAGCATCCCTCCTCATTAACCAAGGCTGCTATCTGCAGTAATCTCAGCTGGCAACTGTGAGCAGTTTAGCTACCCACAGTGCCCACTGGGATTATGGTAAATACAGCGATTTCCCCTGTGCTGCTGTATCGACCAGTCCAAGCTGTCACCCCAGGCCTGGACGCCAGGGCTCTGAATGGAGATGTCACCATAATTACAGAAGCGTATCTGAATGAGTTCAACTGTTTGAGTCAAGAGGTCAGTTGAGGTCAAATCTTTTGCTTGAGTCATTTTCTATTCCTTCTAGAATCGCTGGTCACTTGCATTTAATGCCTATTTTTCAGTTAATTTTGGTAGTGGTGTCCAATGGGAAGTGTTCACATCCGATGTCGACAGTACTGCATTGAGAACTGATTGTATCATTTTGATTGGCCATCAGTTCTGGATGGAGCACCTACAGCATCAGAAGAAACATCCCAAGATGAATGGCACTCGAATAATAACTCATTCCCAGCTGGACACTTATGACTGCACCTCAGCAGACCTATGGAAGATTAAATAAAGGCATAGTGGCCACACACACACACACACATATATATGTGTGTGTGTGTGTGTGTATATGTATGTGTGCGTGTATATATATATATATATGTGTGTGTGTGTGTATGTGTGTGTGTATATATATATGTGTGTGTGTGTGTATGTATGTTTATGTTTATGTATATATAATTTTTTTCGAGGAGATTCCAGTATGCAACATTATACTTAAACCATATCAATGCATTACAGCTTGTACAAATATTTTAAATGTATTGTAGACATACGCTGGATGTTTTTGTTTCATATGTTGATACTGAAATGGTATTTTATCCTTCTTATATAAACCATTTGTGTTGTGCATAGTGTGACAAACATATTGGGCAGGTCAAGATATAAAGAATCTGAATATTTTTGCCATTAATTTGACATTAAACCATGAAGTCGTCTTTGTCTACTGTTCCACCTAAAACTGACTTTATAAGAGAGCCATTGTCACTAACATGCTAACTGATCTTGCTTATGTTCTCTGCCACCTGCAGGCTACTTAATGTACTACACTTTATTTCCACGATCTTATAAAGAGGCTTGAGGAATAAACGTCATCTTTGCCTTCCGGTTTTTCTATGCAGCTTAAAATATAACACATTTTATCTATTGCAGGGTCGCACTTAATACGCCTTATCTGGTCTTGGATTGATCTACTGCATTCTTTTATGTAGGTACACCTGGAGACCAGATACAGCTGTCATTCTATCTCTCATAAAAGGTCTTCCGAGCGCCGTTACTTATGTGATTCCCAGAATCAAGACCAAGCATGGTGAAGCAGCGTTCAGTCTCTATGCTCCCCGTCTATGGAACCAGCTTCCTGAAGACCTGAGGTCTGCTATCACAGTCATACACTGTCATTACACTCTCAGAAAAAAAGGGTAAAAATTTGTACCTTTGTTGTCACTGGGGCTGTACCCTCAAGGATCTGCCAATTGTACCCTTAGCTGTAGGTAATTGTACCTTTTCAAGTACAGATATGGTCTCTGATGAACAATTCCATTGATGGTAAATTAATGGTGTTTGTACCTTTGGAATGTTCCTCAGAGTCCATTTCTGTACCTGAAAAGGTACAATTACAAGATTTTTAGCTCCAGTGACAAGCAAAGGTGCAAATTTGTACCCTTTTTTCTGAGAGTGTACAATGTATATTATTTTCGTTTAACCATTTATTTGTTTGGTTGGTTTGTAGGTTTTTTAATTTAATTTTATCATTTTAATTTTTTTCTGTTAAATGTGATTTTAATGTCTTTTATTTAAATGCAATCTTCTGCCTTTGTAAAGCACTTTGAATTGCATCTGAATTGTGCTTTATAAATAAACTTCGCCTGCTTTGCCTTGCCTTGGAAGACTGAGTTGGAAGTTCTATCTAGGACTGCCATTGGCCCGATGCTTCAATGGCAAGAATTCCCATTTCTTACATGTGAGCTGCGGAAGAAATGTCAGAATAGATGGACATGGACTTTCAGTATAGCTGTGAAGCGTCTACCTCCTCTATGATATGGAGCAGCTGATAAGTTGTAGGACAGAAGTGGTTGTGAGCTATTTTCTCTCCACAAAAGCCAGAAAAGCTAAATAAAATGTTAACAAACCACTAAATGCACTTACATTCCCTCCAGTGCATAAATCTTTTACTTGAAAATGTGCTGAGTCAGACACAAAAGCAAGAAGTAAAAAACAGAAATGATGCAGAATTCGAAATTACCTCCAGGGGGCGCTGTAGTCTAATAATAATTGCGAGAGGAACACATCGAAGTGGAATTTCCTAAAGGAAAGCGATGGGACACCGCGGTGCTGTGAGACCTGCGAGGAGGAGCGCCGCCTCCCACATTCCGCATGTTCCCTCTGATTCTTCTGGGTGTTGGACTGCAGGAGTTTACAGCAGCTGCCATACCATCACCTCACAAGTGAAAATTAACTCCGGATTTTTTTTCCCTTTATTGTGGACTGTTCTTTCGGGGTGCTGTCCTAAGATCTGCTCTTTTCACTGAGCTACACAAGGTAACAGGTATTGACAGCTGAGTTTGCAGCGCGTGTATAAACTGGAAACAAATATGCGTTTAGACTTTAAATAAGCGCAGGTGTTCAGCGGAGGAAAGATGTTCAGCATATAGTAATGTGTAGGAATGCAATAACTGTTAATGTGTGCATTTGCGCGTGCGCTTGGTAAACTTTTATCTGTAATGTATATTGCATTATGTTTGCATTGTATGATATAATCATTAATTTCCCCTCTAAGCACCATTTATCTGTTTGACAAAATGTGTCTCTAAGTGTAACTTATTATTATGCGTATTTTATATATACACAAATTTCTGGTACACAGACATTAATTAATATACAGTGTCAATAAATCTCTACGATAATTCAGCGCTTTACACGAAGATGTAACTAAGTTGTTGTTTTCACACGGAAAAAAAATAGCAGATGGAGTTGCGCCACGCATTGCGTTGCGAAATTTCTCAGCTCTGATTCTCCAGCAGCTGAATTTTGGCAGAAATGTTACAGTGTGTAAAGTGAGGCTTGCTTAACATGCGCGTTCGCCTGAGACCCTTTGGTGCGTTTAGCGCACTCAGAGGGAAAAACAAACGAAAAAAACGCAGCATGCCCCCAGCTGTCTAAGACTAGGCTGGAGCCGCTCCAGCGAAAACACTGCCCCCCAAACACGGGGAGATGTTTGCACTTGCTCAACGATTTAACTTCTGATGTAATAACGGCTATTACATTTATCGACTGCATTGAAACGTGGAGCATAAATAGACCCGTAATAACGCCTTTCTTCCCTGTTTTTAGGGCTGTTCACCATGTTCAGGATATGCCTGTGTTTAAGCGTGGTTATTAACTCCGTTCTTTCCCAGGAGGCAGAGGAGCCGGTCTCTTACACGGCAAGTGCGCCTCCTCTGTATCAATAAGCATTAAAATAGAAACATTCATTTGTCTCTGAGGTGCCCAGAATTTGCTCTGTTTCTTTATACATCCATCACAATTTTGGAACGTATAATGCGCTGTTCCAGCGTCAATTGTGCTGCTTATCTTCACTGCATAGGGTGAGAATCATGGAAATGGGACAAAATGGGACAGTTAAACTTTGCAGTTAATGTATGTGTTTAGTAATACTTTATTTTCTCTTTTGTACAGTGTTCAGTGAGCATTAATGTATTAAGAATGGTATCAAGTTGGGCTTCAAGACATTGAGATGATTTTTCCAGAAAGCATATTTTCATAAATTGTCCAATTTTAACAATACTCACCCTACTCATAACGAACATACAGGCTGCTTACATACAAATGTGCTTGTATAATATACAGCTGAAGTGCTGTAGTATTCAGTACTAATAATGAGTCGTTATTCTTTGCTGACAGGTTATTTAATTTCTGAGTCATGTAAAAAAAACATGAGAAATGGTCACAATATAGGAAAGAATACGTTACATTTAGTTTTAAATGGAACTTATTTATTTTTAATGCAATAAATAAATGAACAGGTAGTTATAAAAAGTTGGATGGTGAGATACAGTGGCTCATATTTCCATCAGTCCTGGGAGGATTGTAACATACAGTGACTTTGAGTCCATGCAAACACATGAAGAATTATTAGAATTTGCCTTTCAGACACTGGCATCCCTCTAATCCATCCTGGAAATCCTTTAAGGTGGTGTTTCTCAATCCGGTCCTCAGGGACCCACAGTTGGTGCACATTTTCACTCCCTCCCTGCTCACTGATATATTCACATTAGCCCATTAGTTAATCGGCCCCAAATCCTCACCAGGAGCTGGGAGGGAGCAAAAACGTGGACTGTCTGTGGGTCCTCGAGGACCGAAATGGGAAATACTGTTTTAAGGGGTTATGAGGGATGGGAAGATGGTCATCGTGGAAGATACCTTACCCAGCAGGAGAATGAGGTTACATCATAGGCAGCATATCAGAGCTCATCAAGCTGTCCTGATAGCATGAGATGTTTCTGAAGGCCAAGCCAGAAAATAAGTTCCCATACTATTATGCAGAGCGACATTTTTTTTTTCAGAAAGAAAGTGTTTCCTGTAAGTTTTTTTGTCATATTTCCACCAGCCAATGATGGGTTTCCTCGACACTTCCTTCAGCCAATGATGGGTTTCCTTCACATCTCCATCAGCCAATGATGAGTTTCCTTCATACTTCCATCAGCCAATGATGGGTTTCCTTCACATTTCCATTAGCCAATGATGGGTTATCTTCACACTTCCATCAGCCAATGATGGACTCTCTTTTCCTTATCCCCAGTTTCAAACCGCTCTCTTTGTCGCCAAAGTGCCAAATAACTCCAACACTCATATATAACAGTCCAGGACTCAAAGTGTGCCAATACTTTGCTTTATCTGAGACGTCCGTTGGCATCTTCTGCTCCTTTCCTTCTGCCCATGTGTATTATGGGATGGAGCTAAAATATACTATAGGACATAAAGAGGGAGTGTTGTGTAATCGACAGTGAACTCTGAATGAACCCAAGTCAGAGAGCTGTGGTGCCCCAGGTAAGACTAGGCTCTTCACACTTTCAGGTTTCTTGACACAGCCACACCAACCAATTAGGGGTGTTTACTAGTAAGGCCTGCAGTGCAGGCTGGGGTGGGGGTGGAATTGGGAGTGGTGGGGGGGGGGGGTTAATGAGTTGCTAAGTGAACTGGAGAGTCAAGAAGGCACAGGCCTGGACAGAAACCCCAGGAGAAAGCTTACAGTGACTCAGTGCGAAGCAGACATTCCTTCTCCATATAGGCAGGCAGATTAGACAAATCGTGGGCTGGGACGGCTAGGCAAGGATGCTGGAGGCCAGGGATAAGTGCCATAGTTCTGGGAATCTGGGTACTTAAGAAACAACCATTTGACAACCTGTGTAAAGAGGAGTTTGTTAGGGAGACTGTCGCATACATTTCTTTCAAAGGGAAATGTGCGAGTGCAGCATGCTTACAGGTTATTTACATAATGTATTGATAATTTCTAAAAAACAGTGAATTGTTTGTAGATTTAAGTTAAGAAATGTTAAGTACAGATATTTTATGGGTTCCACTGAAATAAAGGTAGCTGATTACGAGAGAGATCTTGGTGTGTATGT
>JAAGVU020000041.1:18403695-18417213 GCA_011763525.2 Mormyrus iriodes | reverse complement strand
GGATTCCTGCGATCGTCCCCCTACGCCCCGCCCCGCCCCGCCCCGCCCCCCTTTGCCCGCACCAGCAGACTCAGCGATGACTTTCCCTTCACCGATGGTTTTGATATCCGTATCCTCTGGAGTTTAGCTAGGGTAAAACATCATGTGTACATGTTTTATTTCAAAGGCAGACATTTAAGGGCCATCCCATCCAGGGTGTACCCCGGCCCTGTGTCCTGTCTTGCCTGGGATAGGCTCCAGACCTCCCTGTGACCGGGGTCAGGGTAACACTACCATACTGATTACTGTTAGCTAAACCTGATGGTTGAAGTTTGCTTACAAGCTCAGGAGACTAGAAAGTTTTACTCTGCTGCCTCCAAAATGGGCAGATGGATGTTATTTTTTAAAATATAAGGTTTAAAAGGAGCTCTTCATTTGTGTAATCATAAAAAAGCAGTGTTTGTATCATGTTGCATTCAATTAAAAGTATTTTCAGGGATATCCAACCCAAGTTACAATTCTTTGTTTTGGAATGATGAAACATGTTATAAAGACTCTCTTATACTCTTTACTAAAAAAACACTGCATGTTTATTTTATAGGTTGGAAGTATTTCTAGGTTATCTGAAATAATTTCCTTCAGGTATACTGAGTGGCAAGGCGTGCTTTACCCTGGTTAGAACAGGACAGCCTGTTTGCTACGCTTCTCAAGATAATGTCTCACTGGAGATAATCACTCTGAAATGAGTGTGTATCTCTGAAACGATTCATTGTGTGAAGACCCCACTGGCAGAGTCCCAGCTTTGCATGCTGCTGTCTGGGCCAGGAGTGTTTGAAAAGGGCTTTCTAAGAAGCAGAAGACACGTTGAAAAGATCTGAGGGAGAAGCCGGTGCTCACAGACAGAACTCTCAGGGTATGTAATGCTCCTGACTTCCTGCTTCGGAACGTGTTTGTTTTCCAGTTGCCTAGAAATGCTTGCCTGATTTCCCATGATCAGAGGGAGATTTCGGGGCCTTTCGCTACAGGAAATACGCTTGGATTTCTTTAAAGGCACTGATGTAGGCTGAAAGATGTAGATCTTGACTGAGATGTAATACTCTGTGCTCATGTTCACTTCTCCATCTGATAGTGCCTACAGATAACATGGAACAAACACATTATTGACTGTTGACAGTGAAAGGATTTGCTACCGTTTGCGCTCAGGGTTCTGCTCCATAGACTCTTCATGAACGTCTGCGCTTTGCTTGGCCAATGTATGTGTGTTTCATGAAATAAATTTAAACAAATCTTACATTTACATCAAAATAATTAAAATAGTTAAAAATCTAAAGCAAATTAATAAACTCTTGTTTTTTTCATCTCTTCTTCTTCTTCTTTTATTGTTATTATTATTATTATTATTATTATTATTATTATTACAGCAAAAATAATACCAAAATATCTTACCCATTAACGCGGATGATTTTACCCTTAGAGATGGTGATTCAGCGTTTATGTGCTGTAAAACCAGATATACTGACTCAGCTGCAACTAACATAGACAAAAGTAATTTGTGGTAACTGCCCCCTCTTCTCTATGCCCACTTCTCTTCAGTCATTCTATATTTAAAAATTACGAGGTAAGAAGTATTCCTTCATTGCCAAGTTCACTCTGTGATTTTCTTTTCTGTGTGGCTCCTTTAAAGCGCTACCAAAGAAAGAAGAATCTCTGCCAGCCTGACCGGCTAAGTCCGTAAACCCACTTTGTACTGTTTGGGGACCCCCACTGCACTGTAAGTCAGTGTTGCTCCCTTCCAGCTCCCGGCAGAAACGTGGACTGTCTGTGGGTCCCTGAGGACCGGACTGGGAAACACTGCTGTAACTCATTAGTGCTTAGGTTGTACATTCACACCTTCTACTCAAAACTGGCTCCTGGTCAGTTTTCCTGGATGTTTTCACAGATCAGGTATGAGGGTGAGATGTGAGATAATATCCATTCACGAGCTGATGTTTCCATACACATTTCAGTGCAGCCTTTCTTGCAGTTGCAATCTGACCTGTGATCAGTCACATCTTAGAAGTGGCTACAGGACGCCGAGCTGCCTGTGGGAGTGCATTCACATAGACTTTTGCTGCTGTTTATTCTTCTCTGCACTTTATAATAAGACCATATAACCATAGCGTTGTAAAAAAAAAAATTACTCAACAATTTACTTTCATTACTTTCATTTCTACGTGCTGCTGAGCTGAATTACACATATCATGTCTTCTCACAATTTCCAGCCTTAGCATAGATCATAATTATACCGCAAGCTTGCTCCCTGAGCTCCTGCTCCTGAATAGCATCAGACAGAAATTCACATCCTTGTTTTAGTCCTTTTACTGGCTTCACAGTAACAAACCTGTCCTGCTTGACACATGGAGCTCATTTTTTTTTTTTAGGGCCAGAGAGCTTTGTAGCCTATTGTGCTGCATGCAGTGATTGTGTTCCTGTGTAAACTAGGAAAACTCAAACCCCAGATTTAGGAGCTGATATTGGCAGACGCCTGTCTGACAGGGTCATGATGCCTGGGGCCTACCCTGGGGAGTACAGGGCAGGGGCTCCCTGGGGGGCATATCAGTCCATCACAGAGCACACACTGTCACATGATGGGCAATTCGGTGACACAGGTTCACCTAACTGCATTAATACTGGCTTTGCCCCAAATGACTTCACCAAGCGATTTCACTGTTGTAGAGAAATGTACAATGTTGGAATAAAATCATGAGAGGTCCGCTAGAGTTGTGGCAGGCTCCCTTAATCTCAATTGTTTGGTGTAAGGTGGTCATCATAGCTCTCTTAAGTTAGTCTTTTTCTTATCTTGACTTTCATATAAAATGAACAATTGTGTTTAATTTTATCATAGGTCTTCAATCTTGGCTCATGCAAATAGTAACATGTTCTTCTCTTTTTCGCTGTTTTATCACTGCAAAGCATTGCACGCTTAAGAGCTGCTGTGGCCAAATGCGGCTTCTGCTTCTGCTCCATTGTTCAACAGTTTTTCATTGTTCAACAATCTCCACCAGAAACATGATGGGAAATAATCTCGAAAGGGATCTAGTTGCAGTCTTACAAATAGTGACCCTGCAAGATCCCCAGGTCTTTGCAAAATCACAGTCTATGACAAAAAACTCTCTGACTAATGACACATTGTCTTTAGATATGAGAGGGTGTCAGAATTTTGCCTTTAAAAAGTCTTTTTAGAGTCTTTTCAAAGACTTCTAGTGTACGGTTAGCATTAATTGGAAAATCAGCAGGAAATCCATGCATAAACCAAAAAAACATGCAAGCTTCCCACACAAGCGTGGCTCTGCAGGGTTGGACTCTGTGCCTGTAATATGAAGGTGGTCGGTTAAAATCCCATGGTCAGCAGAATAGTCACATCATCGCTGGGCCCTTGATTAAGGCCCTTAACCATGAAGAATGTCACTTGTACATGTGCGTATTTATGTCTCGAATGAGATGGGAATGCAAATAAAGCATCACAAACCATGGTGGTAGGATTTGAACTCCAAACCCAAATGATCTGAAGCCACAATATTAGCCACCGTATGGCAGACACTGTATTTATGGCTTATCTGCCATATTTAGTCCTTGGTCAGAACAGGATGCAAAGCTGGGCTTCTGTCCCAGAGCGAGCCTACTGCCCCTCATCAGCCTGCAGCTCACCCGCACATGTTCTCTTCCAGCACACATCCGTGGACGGCTACCACGAACCCCCCGGTCCGCCGTCCAAGTCCAGCAGCCGGCAGAGCCTGCCCCGCTGCCGTAACTCCCTCACGTTCGCGACGGACGAGCAGCCACATGTCGGCGCCTATCGGCTACTCAAGACCATCGGCAAGGGTAACTTCGCCAAGGTCAAGCTGGCCCGCCACGTGCTGACCGGGCGCGAGGTGAGAGCCGCTCGCTCGCCACTTCCTGCATGTGTGCATGTAGCTGATTGGTTGTTTACTGTTCAGGGAGCCCCAGCACAATTTTACCTAAGTTTTGAGTAAAAGTACTATTGAAAGCATTAATTAGTATTAAGTTTTCTTAGTGAAATTCTGGAAAATCAAATACAGTAGTTCCAAAAAGAGTTTAAGAAAGTAAGTAAATATTTTCTGACTTTAAAAGTATTTCTGCAACATACTTTTGCCCATGGTAAAAAACACATGGTCACTATTAGGATGGGAGACGCTCATTTTCCTCCACTGAATCCCATATTCTGAGACTGTGTTTTCCAGTCTAGTCCTTGGGGACCCACAGCCAGTCCACGTTTTTGCTCCCTCCCAGCTCCCTACCAGACAGTCCACGTTTTTGCTCCCTACCAGGAGCTGGAAGGGAGCAAAAATGTGGACTTTGTCGGTCCCTGAGGACCGGATTGGGAAACACTGTTCTGAGATGTACATTAAAGTTGTGTTTCAAACACAATGTCCTCATTCTGGACCTCAGATCAGAAGCTGAACCAGGACAGAGTATTCCGCTAATCACTCAGGATTGTCTAGTTTAGCCCTGGGCAGTTATTGTCAGTGGAGACCAAATCTAAGCTTCACCATGTCATTTTTATTATTTTAGTGTCAGATAGACATACAACAGAAGATTGGTCAGATTTTCCTTTTTTAAAAGACTTACATTATGAATCAGTTTTTCTTTTTTCCCAAGAGAATCTTATTTGTATCGGTATGCAAGTAGCAGTTATTTTTGTGATGAACATAAAACTTTATCTTTATTTAATTATCATTTTATTGATCGTGTGGGCCAGTAAAAGTGGCTCTGTGTGCCAAATATGGTCTGGTCTAGTTGGTGTGTGAAAAAATCTTTTCTTAAACAATGAGATAAAAACTTACAGTGGTGCACATTGTTTTTAATTTAAGTTGTGTGTCTGTTCACTTTACGTAAGATAATGGGATACATCTTACAATGTGTAATGAAATGGTTATAAAAGTTTGTAAAGTAAGTACATTTTACAACATAAGGAAGACATGTTGTTCAGAAAGATATAGTGTTACTCCATATTCCTTTGATGTTAAGGTCAGAATTTATACAAAATGCAGTTACTCAAGCACTGTCCTATAATTCACAAGCCCTTGGCAAAGTGACTGAGAATAAGATGCACCCACATGACAGCTAGCTGGACAAAAGAAACACTCCATTCTGCTAAATACGGAGTCCATCCAGCGGACTGGGAGGTCCATCGCTGATGCTCGCACCCTGATCATTTCAGTTTAAAATGCTTGTTGTGTTCTGCTATTCGCTTGCAAGCATACTGACCACTACTTAGATATTAGCTGTAGTTTATCTCATTGCTTCAGCTAAAAACACCTTTTTACAGCTAAATATTGTGCTGAAGCAATTGTAGCTGTTGATTGGTTACCAGCTGCCATGACTAACCTCCTTCAGCTGGATAAATGTGTGATGGACATGGATGGGAAATTATCTTCATTCAAAATTTCCGTGTTCTTCCAGGTGGCTGTAAAAATTATAGACAAGACTCAACTCAACCCCACTAGCCTACAAAAGGTAAGAACGTAGCCTATTACTATGCTTTTTCCTGATTTTGATGCTCTGAGTTATGCTGTTTTTTCTGGTATGTGCTCTGGATTTTTTAAGAGAGACTCCTAGATCATCAGTCAGAATTTCACTTGTATCATTTGGATGGCGAGTGAGTGATTTGGACAGTATTTACAGTTGTACAGTCAATGTGTGGCAGGGAGATGTTTAATGCATTTTCTGGTAGTTACAGTGAAAAGCATGAGCCAAGATGAGTCAGGTAACAGGAGCCTGCTGACTGCAGAGGGATTGCCAGCCTCAACATCACCAAGGAGCACTAGTGTGGATGTCTAACACAAGGCTTCTGAAAGGCATCTAATGAAATGGTTGATTTTAGTTCTTGAAATTTTGATTCTAAATAATTCGGACCCTGGCTATACAGTCATAGTCTGTCAGATTTTATGTTTAATCTGTGTTGAAATCATAAATAAAAGGTAAAAATAAAATAGACTGTAAAGACAAACATAGCCATGATAAAGGTGAGCATTATGGAGTACTATGGAAAACGGAAGCCCTGCCAGTATGTTCATTCGCACAGCTTACAGGAGACTGGGTCATGTAGCCGTCCCTCAAGAAACCTGGAATCGATGTTTTACGTTTGAACTTACAGTTGTCACTGAATAACATTACCTTTTTGCTCAGGCAGCTCCTAGCCGTGTTTATAGCCCTTAACATGGCATTATCAATAAGCTAATCTCTGCATAAACGCTGTTTATGTTCATACAATATTCATTTTATCCAATGAAGATATTAACGTTGCTTTATATACATTAATGCTTTAACAGCCATTAAGCTAATGGAATCTCATAAGTAGCTACATAGTGTCTGGTATTAATCTAACATTAATGTTAACCGGATATACTTATCTTTCTTATGCTTGCCCGTTATTTACATGCCAGTGCAAAATGTGTTCTTTTTAAACGCTTTTCATCTTTAAATCTGCCAAATACTGAACACATCCTGTTCCTTGGAGGACTTGGAGATGAGAACAATTTGTCTGGCCGCTGAAATCAATAACACTCAAACAGCACAATACGTCTGATTGCATTGCCCAAGACACCTGCTTTTCCGGATCACCCAATCTAGTTAATTCAGATTTTTTCTGCATTAATGTGCTTTCAGCTGAGTATTCCAACTATACCGTGGGCATTTCCAGTTCTGCTGGCTGGGTTTTTATGGATGGCTGTTATATATATGGCTCAGTAGGTAACCCTGTTGCCGCACACCTCCAGAGCTGAGGCTTGAATGTTTGAATCTCAGCCGCACTTTGTGTGTTGAGTCTGCACGTTCTCCCCAAGTCGTGCAAGTTTCCTTCCTTAGTCCAAAGACATACAATTAAGCTAAATGGTGCCCCTACATTTCCTATTATGTGTGCGGCCTGCGGTGGCTGGGCCTCCCATCATTATGCCCTATCCTGCCTGCTCCTGGTCACTCTGACCAGGCTAAGAAGACAGAAAATGGATGGAAAACAAAGGTGGATCGTTCAGGTCCAGAAAGTAAAAATCCAGACCAAGATTTTGTTTTAACCACCTAGCTGAGTACTCTCTGACTGTGATTCTTTCTTTATATTCAACTGGTTGGTTGAAACAAAATTTGTATTTTTACTATCCTGAACTATCCACCTCTGATGGAAAACTACTGCATATGTAGAGACTGCTATCATAGAAGGTCCTGAAAGGTGTGTAGTGGGCTATTGGGCTGTTGTTCTTGTTCCCATGAAGGAGGTTGAAATCACACTCACAATCTAGCTCTGGAACTTCGCTTGAAGGTTCAGTGACGTTCAGATTTGGTGATGCAGAGGAAGGCATTTGAATTTATCCTTGCATACATGAAATTACTCATGAATTTGTTGAGCATTGTGTATAGTGGTATTATCATCTTGGAACATGACAGCAACAAAAAGGAATCATGTTTGTACCACAAGGTGCACCTGGTCCTGTACAAGGCCTCACATTCCTTAGCGGTTAGATGGCCATGCAGCCAAATCGTCCGACCTAATGACTCCCACAAGATGGCTGCGCATAACATGATAGATCATATTTAACAGTTAACAACAGACCTTGTGGGCTGAAGCCATCAGGCATCCATTGGATTCGGTCAGACATGAACCGGTCCAGATGTAGGGTGAAGGATGACTCATCAGGTTTTCTGCATTGGCCTGGGATATAAGAGTTTCCTGAATGGCAGCTCAGGCTGGGTCAGTGAGGTTCTGATTCAGTTTTGTGGTGTTTTGCAGCTATCATGTAAAGTGTCTCTTGGTGAACTTCGGCTTTTTGATCATTCCTCTTTGCAGTCCGCCCCAGTTTGCCATGTGCTCATTGCCATGTGACACTTCACATGATACTGCAGGTTTTGTGACTGATCTCTTGACACTTCACATGATACTGCAAGTTTTGTGACTGATCCCTTGAAATTTTATATGATGCTGCAGGTTTTGTGATTGATCCCTTGACACGTTACATGATGCTGCAGGTTTTGTGACTAATCCCATGATATTTTGTATGATGCTGCAGGTGTTGTGATTTATCCCATGACACTTTACATGATGCTGCAGGTTTTGTGACTGATCCCTTAACACTTTATATGATGCTGCAGGTTTTGTGACTAATCCCTTGACACCGTACATAATGCTACAGGTTTCGTGACTGATCCCTTGACACTTTATATGATGCTGCAGGTTTTGTGACTAATCCCTTGACACCGTACATAATGCTACAGGTTTTGTGATTGATCCCTTGACACTTTACATGATGCTGCAGGTTTTGTGACTGATCCCTTGACATTTAATATGATGCTGCAGGTTTTCTGATTGATCCCTTGACACTTTACATGATTCTGCAGGTTTTGTGACTGATCCCTTGACACCGTACATAATGCTACAGGTTTCGTGACTGATCTCTTGACACTTTACATGGTGCTGCAGGTTTTGTGACTGATCCCTTGACACCGTACATGATGCTACAGGTTTTGTGATTGATCCCTTGACACTTTACATGGTGCTGCAGGTTTTGTGACTGATCCCTTGACACCGTACATAATGCTACAGGTTTCGTGACTGATCTCTTGACACTTCACATGATACTGCAGGTTTTGTGACTGATCCCTTGAAATTTTATATGATGCTACAGGTTTTTTGATTGATCCCTTGACACTTTACATGATGCTGCAGGTTTTGTGACTGATCCCTTGACACTTTACATGATGCTGCCGGTTTTGTGATTGATCCTTTGACACTTTACATGATGTTGCAGGTCTTGTGATTGTTGCACCCGCAGTTCGTGCCGTGACTCTTTAGCCTCTCCAGGTCTCTGTTAGCTGCTGCCTCCTGCTGCTTTGCAAACTCAAAATGCTCGTCATCAGATCTTTTTACAGCTGACTCATACTGCTAACTGGCAATTAGCCTTGCCAAGCTGTGTTTTAAATTTTTATTTAGAGACTTCGAAGTTAGTCCTTTTCCTGTGTTGTGTTGTTTTGTCCTACGCCTGTATATAACGTTTTCCATATCGTATTTAGTTTTATGGAAGAAATTGAAAATTTACAGCAGAGAGGCACCATATGACACTTTGGCAAGACCGTACCAGATGGTTGTTAGGTTTTTTTTTATCAGTGGGTTTGAGGAGAGTGTCACCCTTAGGAGGGAGAGGATGACCACTGGTTCCAGGGATAGCTCCAGTCAGCTGCCCCGTCTGCCTGCCCACAGAAGCCCAGACTACAGTCCTGCAGCTCATACTCACAGATCGCCATGCTTGTTCGCTTTTCGTCTCTAACCCACTAAATAATACAATAATTTATCAATAATATGCAACAATAAAATAGCTACATTTTTAAATATCTATTTACCTTTTGCTATAGCGGCAGGGGTTGTGATTACATTTGACCCCTCACATAGTATTTGTATCACATAATATTTAGACTACTTTCAAAGAACCTGTCCTCAAAATACATAATGGTTATAGTTAAAATGAACATTGTTGGGCTCTCCTGACCTTTTAGTGTTCAAGATCATTCTGCTCATGTCTAGGTTTGTACTGTTTATGTGTGACTCGTATCATCTGGACTCCTCCAGGGCGTGGAGATGGAATCTATATCATCGCATATTCTTAAGGATTTTTCTCTGACAATAAAACAATATACAATAAAAAAAACTAAACTGAGTTCTCAGAATGCTGTACTCTAGACTTCAGACTCCCTGCTCTGCACCAGTAATTATGCTCATTAATTTGACAGATGCTTTTAGCCGCAGTCTGAGAACTTTTGCTTTGCCCTGTTCAGCAGCTTGGTAGCTTGTGACAGATACAGATCCAGAAAGCAGGCAGCCCTCTTTGTGGGTAAGGCTCATTCAGCCATCTGGGATTAGACTCCAGAGCATAAAGCCACCCTTTTCAGATGATTGTCCCTCACGTCTTTACCTATGGCGGTGGTCCTGACACAGCAGTGAGCATGATTGCACCCGGGGGGTGGGGAGCACTGCCACATTGAACACTGTTAGTGACCAGGGTCACGATCACAGTTTAGGAAAGGGCCATAAACTCCAGCTGATAAGTATATGAATGCATCAGTGTGAGTCAGTGTGCAAATCAGAAGACCCTGTATAACAGGTTCCTGGTGGGGATCATGTCCCTGAGCATTTGTAAGATGAGTTTTGTAATGTCTGATACTGACTGGTTCCTAGGGTTGCACCGATTTTTTTCAGTAAATAAGGATAGCTTACATTTGTGTACTTGCTGATACTGATTACCGATACGAGTACTTAAGGCAGTATTTATACCATTGAAAATAACAATGACCTAACCTGGCATAACCAGACTAATATGGCTGACAAATCTCGATAGATGCCAAAATCTGATTGGGCGGCAAATAAAAGACAAAACGCTGCAGCTTTGAGTTTTAATGTAATGTTGTTAAGTGGTCTCAGTTCTTGGTATCTGAGAATTTTTGCAAGTACGAGTATGAGTATATGAGCGCAGTATCGGCCCGATACCCGATGCCGGTAACGGTGCAACACTACTGCTTCCTCTGAGTCTTCCTTAATTCTGTCCCTATTTGACATGCTGATTAAAGTGGCGCCACCTAGTGTAGATGAAGAAGTGGGAGACATGGGGGTCCCTGTGATGTCGGTGCTCCGGGGGTCCATGGTGGTACTGTTCCACTCTAGACTTCCAGACTTCCACACATCTCTCCATATTCTAGTATTGAATAACCGGGAAAGGAAGATAAATGCTGGGCTATATCCGTACTACCTTCTTGGATATTTGATTTCATGGCCTGGATTATTTCATTCCCAGGTACTTTAACTTTCAAGTTCAGTGAGGTTTATGGTCTTAAAAAACACCAACGCATAACGGTATCTAACTGACAACTGGAGCATCTGCCAGCTTTACCTACAGCCCCGGTGTGAGACGACATCGGCTGAACTTAACATTTTGGAGTTACCTAGTGCCGACAATGTTGAAGGTCATGGTCAGTTTACTAAAAAGCAGCGTGGCGGCACTTTCGGAAAGTCAGTGGAGCCTCATGTTGAAGAGCATCGGACCTTGTTGTTTGTCATATTACGGGATGGAATATAGAGGAAGATCTAGCAGAAATCTGCCAGTGCCTTGTCATGCTTGCTCGGTGATTCACCGATGAGGTGGTGAGGTAGGTCTTGGACAGGAAAGAGCAGGTCTGGTTTCTGGGGGAGGGCAGGGGTCTGTCATGCTGTTTAGGAATGTCCTGGAACTGCTTTGGTACTTCAGACACGTGAATTCTGCTGCATGAAAGGCTGCATTAGCTTCACGTTTGCTGCATTGGAGCTGTTTCTCCTTCCTTGCTTGCCTTCCAAATGCACATTTTTGGCCCCGAAGGCATGGGGTCACAGCAGCAAACCAGGTGGTCATGTCATGAACTCTATCTCCTCTGACTCTTCCCGTATACCACCCCCCCCCCCCCAGTGACATAAGCGAAACTCACAGACAGCCTTCAGACTGGCTGTGGTGGACCAGGGCTAAACAAGCGGTGAATTCGAGCACTTAGTGACTCCTCTCTGCAGAAGGCCATATGTGGATCATGCCAGCTTTCAGATTATCGCTGACATGGATCTTGCTGCTCTGACTGAAGTTCCTGTAGCTTTTGGCTCTCTACACCAGCTCATGCTGTTGCAAGTGCCACCTTGAGGACTGATGTAGCCCTTGCCCCCGGCAGCTAGCAGGCACCCCACAGGCAATCAAGGTGGATTTCAGAGTGATATACTTTCCCTCTCCCTCCACCAACCAAAGCCAGACTGATCCCAACCCCCATAGTTATACTTTATCATTTGGGGGCTGTTTACACTTAATGACAGCCATCCCATAGCCAGATTATTGAGCTGCAGCAGTTATTCTAAGTCTTTAGCTTCACCTAAATCCCTTCTGAATAATGCATTTCCCTGTGATACACTATTGGTCTGTATTGACCTGTGTGCTTGTAGTCCCAGTGACAGGCGTAGTCTGTTCAAAGTGACCCCCCCATCTCTCCTCGTTCGACACTACGACTGTGTGACTCAGACCCCTGTTTGAAGGGTGCTTTATTCTTTTCATTTAGTGTAAGATGTTTAATTAGCAATAAGTGAGTGAAACTGTTGTCAAGTGATTTAATGAAGAAACTCATTTTGGATGGAAATGGAGGTGCATTGTACAAGACAGCCTGCCAGTCAAGAACTGGGTTCAAGTAATTTAATGCTATGGCGTCCTATTTTACTGCCAATGTGAAAGGGCTAACAGAGTGTAAACTGTATTTAATGAAAGAGTGTTTGTAAGAACACCTCTCCTGCCTGGAGCACAGTGTTGATTTGTGGTATTAAAATCTCATTTTTCCTCCCATGAGACGTTGCCTGGCTTTCTAATTTATATCAGTGCTCTTTATTAAAATGTACATATGCTAAGCAATTGTTGCAGGTGACTGCTTTGATTTTTGAATCAGGGTTTTGCTGAAGTGGGTTTTAATGGTGGTATGGTGGCTCAGCGGGTTACCCTGGTCTGGAGGTCCCAGTTCCGGCCCAGCTCGGTGTGTGTGGAGTTTGCACGTCATCTCTGCGTATCTGCTTTAGCTAAAGGAGTCATTATGAATCATACAAGCACACGCTGTGTAATATTGAAGAGAGCATATCATACATGAATTTGGACAGTGTTGAGATTGTAAATTGCTTATTCTCAGCTGTATTCAGGGATGGGCAGAGAGCTGCGTTGTTTTAGCTAAAAGGTAACCTTATCATTCGATTTTTTTATATATATATTTAAACATGGTCAGGGGGCCTTGCATTGTGCCCGTAGCCTCTGGGATAGGCTCCAAACCCCCCGTGCCCCTGAATAGGACAGGCAGTTACACAGGATCCATGGTTGGATGCATGGTTGGATGCATGGATGGATAGATAGATGGCCGGACAGGGGGATTACTCTACCAATATTTGAATTGAATGACAGTTCTGCATGGCTCTACAAAACACAACACTATGGTTCTTCAAAGTTCTAGAGTGCACTATATTTACCATGGTCGAGGAAGTGTCCCAACACAGTTCTACTTCATAATAATAGCTGAATGGGAAAAGAAAAGTGTCAAATGCCGAAAAGATAAAGAACAAAGAAACAAAACTATAAAACCCAGAATTATGAGAGCTATGGCACGAAATATTATGTCAATGCAGAAATATGTCCTCACTGAGCACTTTATATGGAACACTATACTAATACTGGGTAGGGTCAGGGTTACGCTGTGATTATATACCCTCACTGAGCACTTTACATGGAACACTATACTAATACTGGGTAGGGTCAGGGTTACGCTGTGATTATGTACCCTCACTGAGCACTTTACATGGAACACTATACTAATACTGGGTACGGTTAAGGTCAGGGTTACGCTGTGATTATATACCTTCACTGAACACTTTATTAGGAACATCATACTAATACTGGGTAGGGTCAGGGTTAGGCTGTGATTATATACCCTCACTGAGCACTTTACATGGAACACTATACT
>JAAGVU020000041.1:18369504-18383451 GCA_011763525.2 Mormyrus iriodes | reverse complement strand
CTCAAAGTCTCACAGTTTGATGCAAGTATGATTTTTTTTAGCAAAAGCTGTAAACTGCATGGCTCTGCCTTAGACGACTGCTTCAGCTTACTGGCTGTATTCACTGACAGGCAAATTAACATGCTAAGCGGTTAATGAGAGACTCCTGTCAGCTATAGAGGATGAGATGGGCATGTTGGCAGATAATTGTCTATGTTAATAATGTCAAAGTGTTTAATTAAGTTCCAGGCAATTAATAAAAGGTGAAATGACAGAAATAGCATTACTTCATGCTGTGATCTAGGGTTTTCGGTTGTTTTTGAATAAGTTTTAATACCAAATAATCCTTTTTCCGTACATTTGGAGGGGGAGTTAATGCTGTCTCAGCAAGTAGGGACACATGATTTACTCAAAAAGGCTGCCATTGTGTGACCAGTGCATTTGTTTGATGTATTCTTCAATGGCTGTCCTCAGTCGGCAGCACTGTGGTCAGTCTGGTCGTCATTGGAAGAATCAGTGAAAATGAGACCTGCATAGAGTCTCCCACCTGCTCTCTCCACTAGCCTTTTCCCTGATGGGATGTTTGACTGGCAGGCGGTGAGGCAAACCCAGCAGAGCATCGAGATTTACATTGCTTTAGCTGTTAAATAACGTCAATACGAAACTGGTAGAGCAAAGATTTTATGATGGTCCTGTTACCTGCTTCACAACGACCCCAGATTCTGCTCTAACAGGCTGATCTACAAGCCTATAACCAGCCACAGAAATTGACTTCATCCACATTAAAAAGCATGGTAAATTTTTACTGAACATTTAAATGCATGAATGTCTACTTAAATTACAGATACTTCTGCAAAGCATTACTTTACAGCATGGGTGACCAACATGGTGCCCACGGGCACCAGGATGCCCCCAAGGACCACATGAGTTGCCCGCGGACCTGTTCTAAAAATAGCACAACTCACCACTGAGCAGCATCTAAAATTTTATTTTATCCTGTTGATATGATAAAATCATAAACGTAATCAGTGTCGTCACATAGATGAGCATCATTAATCATTAATAATAATATATAACTAAAGGTAAACTGAGCAAATTTATTTAAGAAGAGTGTATGAAACTGGTAACTCTTCGTATACCTCAGTACCCGTGAAGTAGCTCTCAGTTTCAAAAAGGTTAGTGACCCCTGCTTTACAGTATTAACCCATCTCAATGAGCTTTTTTAATGTTTATGGATAAAAACAATTACAATGGAGCAACATGTACTTAAATTCTCGGATGGCACAACAGCCAACCACATATTTTATTTATTTACGCATAATTTTTATTTGTTATTTAATTAATTAATGAATAGGATAAATTTAATTTGCCTTGCCTTACTGCTGACCCGTAAATCATATGAAACTGGCTACACTATATTGCCAAATGTATTGGGACATCCCTCCAAATCATGAATTCAGGTGTTCCAATCACTTCCATGGCCACAGCTGTATAAAATCAAGCACCTAGGCATGCAGACTGCTTCTACAGACATTTGTGAAAGAATGGGTCGCTCTCAGGAGCTCAGTGAATTCAAGCATGGTAC
The DNA here is from genome assembly GCA_011763525.2 of Mormyrus iriodes. Taxonomy (NCBI): domain Eukaryota; kingdom Metazoa; phylum Chordata; class Actinopteri; order Osteoglossiformes; family Mormyridae; genus Mormyrus; species Mormyrus iriodes. Next base: position 18,381,887 of record JAAGVU020000041.1, on the reverse strand, counting down.
CGTGGTAGGATGCCACCTGTGCAATAAGTCCATTCGAGAAATTTCCTCGCTCCTAAATATTCCACGGTCAACTATTAGTGGTATTATAACAAAGTGGAAGTAATTGGGAACAACAGCAATTCAGCCACGAAGTGGTAGGCCACGTAAAATCCCCAAAGAGCGGGGACAGTGCATGCTGAGGCGCACAGTGTGCAGAAGTCACCAACTTTCTGCAGAGTCAATAGCTACAGACCTCTAAGCTTCGTGTGGCCTTCAGATTAGCTCAAGACCAGTGCGTAGAGAGCTTCATGGAGTGGGTTTTCATGGCCAAGCAGCTGCATCCAAGCCTTACATCACCAAGTGCAATGCAAAGCGTCAGGTGCAGGGGTGTAAAGCACACTGCCACTGGACTCTAGAGAAGTGGAGACATGTTCTCCGAAGTGACAAATCACGCTTCTCTGTCTGGCAATCCGATGGATGAGTCTGGATTTGGCGGTTGCCAGGAGAACGATACTTGTCTGACTGCATTGTGCCAAGTGTAAAGTTTGGTGGAGGGGGGATTATGGTGTGGGGTTGTTTTTCAGGGGTTGGGCTTGGCCCCTTCCAGTGAAAGGAACTCTTAATGCCTTAGCATATGAAGCCATTTTGGACAATTTCATGCTCCCCACTTTGTGAGAGCAGTTTAGGGATAGCCCCTTCCTGTTCCAGCATGATCGCGCACCAGTGCACAAAGCAAGGTCTATAAAGACATGGATGAGTCTGGTGTGGAGGAACTTGACTGGCCTGCACAGAAGCCTGACCTTAACCAGACAGAACACCTTTGGGATGAAATTGAGCGGAGTCTGCGAGCCAGGCCTTCTCTTCCAGCATCAGTGCCTGACCTCACAAATGCTCTCCTGGAAGGATGGTCAAAAATTCCCATAAACACACTCCTAAACCTTGTGGAAAGCCTTCCCAGAAGAGTTGAATCTGTTATAGCTGCAAAGGGTGGGCCAACTCCATATTATAGCCTATGTATTAATAATGGGATGTCATTAAAGTTCAGTTGTGTGTAAAGGCAGGTGTCCCACTACTTTTGGCAATATAGTAAATATTATTTACATAGCTGGTTGGTAGTGTTTGAGGCTTACCATTCACTCAGAGAGAGCTGTGTCATTCCTATTGAGCAGAACAGTTGTTTTAGTCTTTGAATTGACACTTGCTAGGAAATAAGTGGACAGTTCAATTTGATACTGTGAGAGATATTGCTGCGTATTACAGTTTGGATAGTCTGTCGATTTGCTGACAGGTAAAATCACACAATATGTGTTCACTGTGAAGGTGGGCTCTTATTTGTCAGTAGAACCTATACAAAAAAATATAGAGTAATCAAGTGTTTCGATCTGAAGGCTTGATTAAATATGACCGGTCGTTAGGTTGGCAAAAGCGATTTTCTCTCTGAGGTAGAATGGAAACCTTTTGTTAAATGAGAAACTTGGCAGCTGGAAAAATGATCTGTTAGGCAGAGACTAATGTTTTGGTCATATAAAGAAGCTGTCTTGACATATTTTTTTCAGTTCTGGAATAGCAATGCCCCAAAATGAAGAATGGCTGCTAGATGTAATTTAATCATAATCAAACCTGACCAGAAACAGGGGTGCATCCATATTCTCTTTCAATTCAGGGTATGATTTCCCCTGTCTGTTCTCACTTGCCTAATCATTGTCCTATACTGTGAATCACTGTATGAAATACACACCCACATCAACTACTTATTATTTATTATGTTGCTGTTCCCCACCCCCCGGCCGAGACCCTATACAGGATAAGCGTTTGGCAGATGCATACATTTCCTTGTTGTTTGTTTGTCTTTTGGGAGGAAGGATATTGTGCTGGGAATTATTTGTTTTGTAGGGCCACTGGACAACAAATTTCAATTCAATTCTTTATTGTCATGTGTGCAAGTACAAATACCATGTACAATGAAATGCTTGCTTGCATGTGCCCCTGCAGACAGTGAACATAGACAAGACAAGTGAATATATATAAGTAAATAAACAGAACCAGAATGAAATAAAATAGTAAATAAATAAGGCCAGAGGTGGCACCAGGTTACTGATTGTTCATGAGTCTGATTGCAGTTGGGTAGAAACTGTTCCTCAACCTAGAGGTGCGCGTCCGAATGGACTTTAGTCGCTTCCCAGATGGGAGGAGGGTGAAAAATGACAGTGCAGGGTGGCTGGGGTCCCGCCTGATACAGTTCACTTTCCTGAGACAGCGTTTTGTGTGGATGTCCTAGATTGCAGGGAGCTGTGTGCCCGTGATCTTCTGTGCTGAGTTTTGGGAAACAAAATTGCAAATTTGGGAAACATACAGCGTATAGACCTTCTGCATGTTATAAAAATTTTATAATGATACAGGTAAATTTGATGGCCAACGTACCTTTGAAGCCTGCTAGCTGCCTATATACAAGCAGTAAACAGGCTGACAGCCTCGCATCTATAGGGTGCACTCATCCCCGGCCTGGTCTATCTCAGGGAGCCCCTAGTTTCATCATTCATAACTATCGGCATGCCGTCCCATCTGCATCTGAAAGCCATCCTGTCTACGTCTACATGCCATCCCATCTGCATGTACATGCCATCCCATCTGTGTCTGCATGCCATCCTGTCTGCGTCTGCATGCCAATCCTGTGTTGTGCAGGTTTCGTGTGTGTGTGTGTGTGTGTGTGTGAGAGAGAGAGAGAGAGAGAGAGAGGGAGGGAGAGAGAGAGAGCACTGGCATCCCTTTCTGGATGATTCCCCAGCCTCGTGTCCTGTGATTGGCTGCAGTTCCACTGTGACTGTTCTGGATAGGCAGTTATGGAAGGTGGATTGATAGATGATTTATAACTAGCTCTGTATTTTCACAGTCCTTGAATAATTTGGAAATAAAGCCAAGAGCAGAGCATTGGGTTCTTTAATTGGCTGAGCCAGTGCAGTTTAAATATATACAGATTATTTTTGAGGAACAACCCCACCCAATGCATTCTGGGTAATCCCTTCACAGCACACATTATGCAAGCATTTCTCTGCAGTATTGTTGCTGTATAGCATATTGCATTAAGCTGCTGAATAGGACTGATTTATTTACCAGGCGTTTATGATTGATTTGATGTGAAGGGCCTTTAATGAGGTCGGCAGTGAGAGCGGTGAATGTCACTGCCCACAAATGTCGTTTTGACCTTCACTGAGGTCTACCCATCTCAGCCGTATCCTGCATGTTTACTGCGGAATGCGACTAGACTTGATCATACACTCGCCAGTCGGTGGTCTGCGTCAGGGAGTGGGGAGGTCGTCTGTCTGGTGACTTACCTCCTGCGCTTCTTTGGGGGAGCTGCCTGCCTGTGAACCCCTGGAGACGCTCACAGCAGTGCCTGTGGTATAGCGTCCCCTTCAGGTTGTCCCTAAGGCATCATCCCCCTGGAGGTCCTGTGTGAAGAACAAGTACATGAAGATTCCCTATATCTAAAACTCAGCCATAACATGTATCAGTCCCCAAAGGCCTGATTAAAGCTGTTTCCTCACTTTATCTTACAGGATAAATGCTGTGCTGTTTCTTGCTCTATATAATAATATCTTTAAAATATCTTTTTGTAGTTTAGACAAGGGGGGTGTGTTTTTCTGAATGCAAATAATACTAGAAATGCACTCCTTTCAAAGGTATTACTAACAGAATTCCTTGACTTGTTCAAATTTGAACTTAAAGTTATTTAACTTGAATGATATTTACACAGTGACATAAACAGCCTTTTAATTATATATTTTGCAGCATAACTTTAATTCTGCTTGGCAGAGCAGCGGTAATGTCTATATATGGTCATTCGATGAGATGTCATGCCTGTTGATCACATGACTGGTGACATTTTACAGCAAAAGCTTTCTGCCTGGCAACAGAACCCCCAGGCCGCTCCCTTCATATTAAGGTCATCACACTTCATGAGTATGGCTTTCAGGGAGAGAATTAGGTGTTTTCAGCTGGAGTAACTCCCATTTCCCTTATTCTTCCCCCATTAAATGGCATGCGACACTCGTTTTTGCTGCATGTGTTTCCTTCCGTCCTTATATGTCATTCATTATGGTTATTACCCTATTCATCACTAGCTGTGGCAGCGTTCTGGTCTCTCCTGGATTAGCTGTGACCCTGGCTGTCTTCCCCTCACTGTCGACTGGCGGAGGTGGGAGCAGGAAGGCTGGACGTTGGCCTGGAGGGGCGTTCGTCTCACACGAGGGCAGAAACGAGCCGCACTGGAGCCTCGGAGCTGCTCCTCCTCTGCTGATGGACCGTTAAGTGGCTCATCAAATCTGCATCGCTTAAAAAAGCAGAAAAGGGCAGGCGCAGGCAGCGGCATCAGAGGGGGGCGGACACGGTGTGAGATGTGACAGTGACCTGGTGCAGCCCCGAGCCGGGGTGGCTGTGCATTTCAGGGGGTATTTCACTGTTGATCCCTGTGGCACAAGGCCCAGACTAGGGACAGATCTGTATTATCTGAGCCTTTTTCTTCCTTATACATTTATAAGTAGCATATAGCTAGCAATATTTTAGCGTATTTGTACTCAATTGCATTTTCTTTCTTTGTTTTCCATTCGTATGGCTAGATGTTTTGCTGAAGCAGTTTCGGTAGCTATCTGGATGAAGGGGGCACCAGCTCAGTCCTTATAGGAAGCTGAACACAAGTTCACAGTGGAAATGGACCCTTCCATCCCTTTTCTGAAATAGTGATCTGCCCTATTAACATTCAGTAGCACAAATCTCATATTCTCATATCAATATTCATGCATGATATTCAGCAATGTATGAAGACTTTTAAAATATGACCATGTGTATAATGTTATACAAAGTACATAACAGTACAAATGTATTAATGGTGGCTCTGTGGCTAGCACTGTTGCCTCACCCCTCTAGCCCTGGGGGTTTGGTTCCCATTTTCACTACTGTGCTACCTGGCATAGGCTCTATGTCCGACCAGGAATAGTGTTTGGAAGATATGTACATTGATGGGTTTATCGACTTTGTCAGAGCCCTGACACTACGTTTGCATGATTTCAGAAAAATTTCAAATGTTGTGATGTTATTTTTTTGTGATAAATATTTAAATATTTATAAAGCAAAAAAAAAGGAGTTCAAAAGAAATTTCTCACAAACCCTTCTCTGAGTGATTTAACCAGCAAGGATGAAAATAACTGTGATTGACTTGGAGAACGCATGCAGCGCTCATGCAAAAGTATGGAGGTATGCTTTAATTTTTTTACATATACTAGATAATCTTGAAAAAGATCAATCGTTAAAATTGCAAAGCTTGCTAAGTTTTGTTTCTTATGACAGAATATAAATGTTTTAGTGAAACTTAAACCCTCCCTGCCCTTGGTGAATTTTATTACCAAGATTTCTGAATACCAGAAATGTACTGAAAAATACTGTCGTTCATGAAAATGCCTTATACCGTGGTATAATGTCCACACAGTATGAAGATATGACAAAGCCCGATCTCAACCCAGTTGACTGTCACTGTCCTTGCAATGTGAGAATTGCATGTGCATAACTTGTGATGTCGATATTAATATCACACAACATCCAGCTCTACCTGACACCATAGTTATTGACTTGCTGTATTTTTTGTGATGCTTTAAATGCATCTTGAACATTTTCCGTGGCGATGTGGAAGCTTCTCTAGAACTCCTGAGGGTTCAGCTTCTTTTTCACACTTCATAACTAAGTGCATTATAACATCAATTATAATGCAGTTAAAAATGGGGATGCCTCTCCTTGGCAGAGGCCTGCCTGCATGAGCTTGTCTTTGGCAGGGGAATCTCACCACCATTTTAGCGCAGATGCCGCAAAGGTACATCTGTGAGGCTTTCCATGGTTGATTTTGTTTGCCTGAATACATCATCAGAGAGAGTTTTCTGTGCATAGCAAAACTGTAGTCTGGAAGAAGATGTCCTGTATTAATATTTACACTTGAATGAATTAAACTTGAATTTTGTTTCACGTTTTACGCCTTTGCTGAGAAATAACATCAGAAAAGTTGGTTATTTAATCTTGGAAAGAGATAATTCACCATGGATATTTCATATCACCACCAATATTCTCCCAATGTTGTGCATTAAACAGTAAATTAAAGGGCATAATCCTAATTTAAGTGGAAGTCATTGCTATTTGGAAAGCTGTCCAGTCTAAGTCAGATTACTGAACAGAAACGATATTAAAGCTATTTTTGTTAGCTTCCTTGACCTCCAGGAAGTAAATTAAAGCACAAACCTTTTCAGGGCTGTGTGCTCATTGCCTCTCTCTTTTATCCCTCTGTTTGGCATGAAATAGTCTTTCATGACTGACGGTCATGGTCGGTGATTTTGATCTCTAGGTTTATAACCCTGCACTAATGATGGCCCATAAAATGTTTACTCACAGAACCCCCCCCTTCTCTGTTAACTCAGAAAACAATGTCCTGTGAAACTGATCTTGGATCTGTGTCATGTCCAGCCCCGCCCTACCGGTCTTTTCCCGATGTTTCGCACAGGTGGGGCTGCTAATTAGCTGCGCCTGTTGATCGTCATGGTTACCTCGTGTTCTTGCCCCATGTTAATCAGTCACAGGTGCCCCTCATTTCTTCCCTGGTGTTCCATCTGTATAAAGAGTTCCCGTGTCCTGGTTTACCTTGTCGGTCATTGTCGTTGCTTGTAGCAGTGTAGCCTGTCCTTTTTTGTGCTGCCTCCTGTTCGAATAAAGTCCCCTCACGGGGTTCACCAGTCCAGTCTGCCGCTGCATCTTTCATACCGGCCTCATGCCTCGCCGTCCAGCCCGCAGACATGACAATCCGCTTCTACCTGTGCTCATGCTTGGTTCATGCTACATGTTAAAGCTTTAAGCACAGACAGAATAATATTTTTATACAATACTTACATCTGTAATTTGGGCTAGAAATACATATATTCCTGTGTTTTTTGTATGTAGCATGTATATATATATATATATATATATTAAACTGGCTGCAATGTGAACATTCCTCACAGATATTATTTTGTTTATGATGAATACAAGCTATATAACTATATATCTTTCAATTTGCTCAAAAAAGTTTGTCTTCTTGTATTGTCATTGAGAGTCAGTGGAATTTGTTATACATCAGCTATTTGAGAAGAATCTTTCAAGTTTGGCAGAATTAATACCAATTCACTTGTCAGATGCTTGGCGGTCAAATGCCTGTGATCATAAGGTTGCCGGTTCAAGCCTTGCCTCGGCAGATTAGTCACATGACTGTAGGCCCTAGGGCAAGGCAAGGTGGCTGCCCCTTTTCTGTGAGCCCTCAAGCTTGCTCTCTCCTGTATGGAGTGCAAGATCGGGCTAGGGCTGCAACAGTATGAGATTTTCCTGGTATGATAACCGTCTCAGGAAACTATGCAGTATTTCACAATTTTTATTATCAGTTACAGGGATCCCTGTTTTAATGAAAACAGAAGGATACTGTGGGTTGAACAAATGCTTTATCATCACTGAAACTTGAAACTATTTTTAAATGGAAGTATGTGTAAAAAGTGTCCCTTTTGAAATAGCTGTACATCTCCCAACTGAACAAAAGAAATTAGGAAGAAAAAAGCGATCTTTTAAAAAGTTATATCTTTAGATAATAATCATAATAATAAAAGCATGTCGCTCTCTAGATAAATATACATTAATAATTTAATAAAACATGTCAGTTATACTATCAAGCCAAATGTAAACGATTTTTTAATAATAGGCCTAATTAATAAAAATACACCTATTTATAAACATTCGTAAATGCATCTTACTGATGTAAAAAGGTTTTCTTTCCCCGATCCCATTGATTTGGACTGATATAAATAAGGCTGCAACAAACGCGAAATACGCCGTACTTTATATTTTAGTTCGGATTGTACGAGAGTATACCAAAATATCATGTTGCTGGATAGCAGCAGTTTCAGCTGATGAAAGTATAAACAAGTATTTCAGATGTTGGATATTTAGGTAATATTGTTGATCCAAAACCTGGAAATAGACAATCAGAGTGAGTTCTGAAATCAAACGAAGACTGAATACTTAAAATGACAAGCAGAGAACACGGACTTTTTTTCAGCCAGTAGAATCATTAGCACCAGCTCTCACTAAACAATAAGCCCACCACTGTAGTCTGCTGTTACTGTAAGCAATACGGCTTTCCATAAAATGACAGGATAAACGGATCGGGCGCTGCCAGAAGATGTAATGCGGTGTATGATGCCCGAAAAGGCAGGCGCAGCCGTGTGGGTCCGCATGGGGCAGGCGGCACGGAGCGGGTCGGGAGGCGCTGGGGGAGATTCGGCGTGGCGGCTCCTGCTGCCGAGTCTGACAGGCAGCCGGTTAGCAGATGCACACCTGCAGGTCACATTCGCTCTTCTGCTGCATTTTTTTTAATTACCGGTAATAAACAAATGTACATGGTACGATAACCATCAATTTTCATATTGTGGTATACCATAAAATCAGTATACCGCTGCATCCCTAGATGGGGCAAAGAGAATTTCCGCACGGGGATTAATAAAGTATCACTATTTATCTATTGGCAGCCCAGTATTGTTCATTACAGTTACGCAAGTGACAGTGAGGTCTATGATATGAATGCGATTACTAGTTCCCATATACGACTGCTTAATTCGCAATCTTTTATCTGATTTCTGAGGTCTTACAGTTACAAATTTGGGAAACATAATGTGCGTATTTAACTCTTTCAAATTCCAGTATTCTTATGAACCAACCCCTATCGATCAATTTCAGTTTGTATTAACCGGTTTTAACCTGTACAAATTCAAGCCTGTCTGTTTATACCTATATATCTAATCTAAATCAGCTCCCACAAAACCAAACGCAGTCTACATGTAATTGCCTGGACTGATCACTAATTCAAATTAGCAATATAACTCAAATATACCCCGAAACCAACATGGTAGAGTAAGATAAAAGCTTGCGTTTAATTTTTTTGTTTTGGAAACCCACTTTAGTCTCAGCAAGTCAGTGTGTTGTAACTTTTTCTGTGTGTATTTTGAAATTTAGTATTAAAAACTCACGTGTCTTGGTTATATTGTTAAGCCTCTGAAGACTTAAGGAAACTTAATACTTTAGGGTTGGGCCAATGTTTTACTGAGCACCAGTTAAATTAGCACATAAATGTCCTGTTTGATTTAATTTGGTAGAAACTGTGACCCATTTCTTAGTGGAAAATTTGATGGTTTACTTTCCATGAACGATGAATCTAGAATATTTTGGTGTTAATACCCTCAAGTAACATCCTGTCTGAGTGACCTGATGCAGACCCGGCTTTCGGGTGAGAGCCCTTCTTGAAGACATGCCTTTGAAACTGAAGAAGATGAAGAGGAGGACTCAGTCCTCTAAGATCTTCACGTCTTATGCTGCTTTTTTTTATAAATGACCCTGCTGCGTGTGCTGCTGTGTGGCAGCCCCTACACCTCTCACCTTAGGGCTCCGACTCACACCTCTGGTGTGTTTGGAGTTTGCACGTTCTCCCCGAGTTGCATGGCTATCTCCCTGCAGTCCAAAGACACCCATTTAGACAATTTAGTGTCTACAAATTGTGTGTGTGTGTGCATGCCCTGTGATGGACTGGGCAGGGTGATCCCCCGTCTTGTGCCCTGTGCTGCCTGCGATGGGCTCAAGGCCCTGTGCGTCTCTGACCAGAATAAGCAGGTAGCAGATGGATGAAACAGAGCTGTGTGAGATACAGATCTGAGATACATATCAGCTGCCCCACGTGCACAGCAGATGTGCAGGATTTCTCTGCCATTTAAGCATCCTCTCAGTATTCTTCTAGGTGTCAAACTTGTCTTTGTCTTTGATTATTTCTCTCTGGTTATTATTTGGATGCTGTTTCAGTGGCTCACAGATCATGTATTTCAAGAAAAGGGTTTTTTTTCCAGCTGGCACAGAGCACTCGTCTTTATTGGGGGCCAGGGTATGTCCCGTAGTCGGCTTGGCTGAGATTATGTAAATTCCCTGGGGAGGTGTCCTTTTCCATATTGGAATACTGAGTGCATTTCAGAGGCCAGATTAGCCTCGGATGGATCTGACTCTGCATCAGGGTGTCAGAGTGTTACGCTGGAGCCGGCCTGTCTAGCTGGCCCGCCCATGGAAGGATTCTCATGTTCCCTTTCTGTAAAGCCCTATGCACACCCACAAGGAACCGCTCCTTTGTGTCTTTAATTTATTGAAGTATTATTGAAAAGACACATTACGTTTTCCCATATTGTATGAATTCCTATAGTTTAATTCACTAAACAGCCTCCTACTAGCAGAATTTCCTACCACCCTATTCAATGGTTTGTTTAAAGGGGTACATGTTTATATAGTACTACAAGCTGGAATTGTATTTTGGACACGTTTATGCTTTCTTTGATCCTTCTATCCAAAGCAACACACAATTAAGAAGGGAAGACCAATGGTGAAATCACATTGTTAATACTGGGATTTGAACCAGCGACCTTCTGATCACAGACACAGCAGCCTTAATCGCTGAGCTACACAGTAATCACTGTGAGAGGCTGAGAAGGACTATGGAAATGCGCTAGTTGTCGTTACTGTTGTTAATGCAAAAGGTGCAATAGCCAGCAGATTGAATAGGCACGGTGTGTAGACTCTGTAGCCTGTGCGCTAAGTAGGGCCTGGTGCCTCTCTGTCTGTTCCCAGTACAGTGCTGTGGGCAGGGTACAGATACGTGTCAGAGGGTGAGAGTTGCAGTCCTGTTCAGATGACGCCTTGTTGTGGCTGTGCCATTTGTGTGAAGAGCTGATGTTTGTTTCCTAGGTTTTATGATGGTCTTCTATATAATACCTAATTATATATGTCATATAATTTATATTCTTTGAAATTATGGATGTCACTGCAAGCTTGTCTTGCTTACTCCCGTGGAACTGACTCCTGTGCTAAGCATTACCATGTTTCCGTCAGGTTGGAAAATAACGGCTCACTAACGTTATTTTAGCAACCTCCATGCATGATGCAGAAAAGTCTGTCGTTGATTGATAGTTAAAGGAAATCTCCCTGTCAGAAATATAAAATGTAATTCAGATTGTAACTAAAAACTATTTCAATTACGTAATTAATCAGCTGCTTATGTAGCTGGTGGACACTGGCGCATTGTGGTCGTATGGGCCAGCATGTGGCTCAGTTGGCTAAGCCTCTGTGTGTGATCAGAAAGTATGAGGTGGCTTCCCTTTGCAGCCAGCTTGCTCTTACCCACAGAGAGCAAGTTAGGAGAGGTGTATATAGAGAATTCCCTGTGGGGATCATTGAAGTATCTAATTAATATCATTGGTTTAAATTATGCTTGAAGAAAAATGAAGCTATTTGGAAGTTCTGGGGGATGTTAGAGTAGAACTGGATATATTGTATCTAGAGCTACTACAACGAATCAACAATGTTGATAGTAATAAAAATAGCTTTTTTGTCACCAATTGGTTGCATTTTTAGTTTGCTGCATGAATTGCATAGAGTATAATGACAATATTACCCGGGATCCCTCCATACCAGTGGTCGCTGTGAAGGTGATGCCTGTATTGTATCATTTCTGCGCTCATCTTGCAATAGATTTTATTACCAAGCACTTTAACTGAACAGAGACTCTAGAATGCCAATCAAATTAATCTTATATTTGTTTGTCACTGATCTGTTTGTCTTTTTTCCTTCCAACAGCTGTTCCGAGAAGTTAGGATAATGAAGATGCTTAATCATCCTAATATAGGTAGGCCTGTTCCCTTGCTTTCCTCCTGTATCGTCCATAGTAAGCGCCTGTTTTTGCTACCTCCAAATCTTTGCACTTTTCACTTCCCACATTATTAAATGGTGGCGGTGACTGACAGCCTTTGAAGCCAGTAATAAAGAAAAGTGGGCGTTCCTTACAAAAGTAGTTGCAGCGATGGAATTTTCTTGACGGATTGGGCTATTGCATTCATCAATATCATTTGTTTTCCAGAATGTGAGGCCAGCTCCATTTGTTTGCTTTAGAAATGCGTTTCTGTCAGACAGCCCCACCCGATGTCGCGGCTGGCCCAGCCGGGAGTAAATGACCTGTATGCAGTATTATTAGCTGAGGCTGCCCCGTGAAAGTGCATTATGAGCCTGACAGACGGTGCCTTTTCTCCTGCCCTGTGATGCAGTTCTGTCTTCCGGGGCTTTGCAGAGCCGGGCTCGATGGCCCTGCCAGGTAGCCAGGGATAAGCTGCAACTTATTATTCATTTTTCAAACTCTGAAGTTAATTTTTTGTGAATTTTATTAAAGCATGTTAAATTACTTCTTATAATATTATTAATTCCTTAATGGTATAAATCAGAGTTGGCCAGTCCTCTCCAGAAAGGGCCGCTGTGTGTGTGGGTTTTCG
>JAAGVU020000041.1:18351303-18363326 GCA_011763525.2 Mormyrus iriodes | reverse complement strand
AGAATTAGGATTAAATAAAAATACATGATTAAAAATTTATATACTAACTCACATGGTACAATTATTGTTATTAAATTAAATGTTACAATGCATGTGTTCAAACCTGTCTAGTACTGAAAAGAATTTTGAAATGAGGAGTGATCCTTTGCTTTCTTCTTATTCACGTCCCCAGTTAGAGGGGAGTGACTCTTTCTCCAGCAGCAACCTGTGTCAAAGGTCACGACCCAACAGTGACCTGAACAACAGCTCCACGCATTCTCCAGGCCACTCCAAAGTACAGCGCAGCATATCGGCCAATCAGAAGCAGCGGCGCTTCAGTGATCACGGTGGGGATTTATAATCAATCAAGTAAAGTAGCCTGCAAGATATTCACTTTTTATGGATGCTGTGGTTCTGGCTCTCTGGTGCCCCCTGCTGGCATGTTACTTATCACATTTTCCTTCACATCTCAGTGCACATGGCTGGAACTTACTAAATTACTCATAATATTCTGCTAGTATGCTTGTGAGATTTTACCCTGGCGATTAAGCATTTGCAGAAGCACTTGACTGCTCCTCATTCGAGCTGCAATGACACGTTGATGTGCCACATTTCTTGGTTTATGCTGACACATTGAATCAGAGCACAGTGGCCCCATTCCACCCTCTTGGTTTGGCTTTTGGACCTTTGCTCCTTTGCTGCTGTATGTATTTGATAAAATGGAAGACTTGCCATTCTTCAGATCCTAAGAACACATTGTTTCTGTGGAGAGCATTATAATTCCTCCAGTATGGCTCGGCAATCCATCTTCATTCATTGCTTAGTGCTCTTCTAAAGCAGGTTTTTTTTTGCAGTTAAAGATATGGGAAATATCAAGGGGTTCTGTATAAGAAGCAATACGGTAATCCCTTAATGAAGTGTGGAATCAGTTAGCTCTGTTAAAGGGCCTATGTCTGCCTCCCCTTTGTGATTGCCTGACGGTTTTACTGCCTTGCCAGTGGCCCCCAGCATCCCCCCGACGGTGTCTTACACCAAGCGAGCCCAGGCCAACAGTGTGGAGAGCGAGAAGAAAGAGGGCTGGGATGCCAGCCACAAGCTGGGCGCCTCCAGCTCCAAGGGCGACGTGCCAACATCCCCCCTGGTGGTGCAGGAGAGGAAGAAGTCGGGGACGGGGCAAGGGGTGAGCGACAGATGGGAGGCCACTGGGAGGCTGGGGGGGCGGGGGCTGTTTTTATGGAGCCGGTGGCCCCTGAGTTTGTCACATCAGAGTGTCTGTCTGAAATGCTCCTCAGCACCGACCCTGGGGGGGCATCATCCTAGCGTCCTGCAGGAGTGAGGCATCTTAGAGACAGATCCTAGAGGCAGCCGATCCTTAAATGGACACAGTGAGAGGTTGAAAAGCAGCGGAAGGTGTTTTGCAGACTGCAGGAGTGTGCTGTGTACAGATTGGTGTAATCTGTAATAGACAGGGTGTGTTTGTCAGGGTAGCTGGTTTACAGATAGACTGTGTGTAAGATCAGCAATTAAAGATCATTTATTTAGCTCTTGAATAGGCAAGTTGCATAAATCTGATAAAATTCTAGATGTTTGATCTATCTATAACATGAGCATACCATCTATAACATTTTTACTGCATTAAAATAATTGGTAACACTTCACTTGGCAGGGCACAAATAATATAGTATTATACTATTATTTATGTATTAATTAACCACAAACTAAATCTTAGTTACATTGAAATCTCAGGTTAATTCATCATTTATGAATCGTGACGCATCATCATCAACAAACAGTTACTATATTTGTTACTATACCTGTTTATTCTGTAAACCTTTGCGAACTGCTGAAGGAACACAAGTGAAATACTGATCTCATGTATATTCATTATTAATGAATTTTGACACATCTTTTGTCTCAAGTAGCAACTATACGGCCGCAGAAAAAATTAAAAGACTGCTCTATATTTTAATCTGCATTTTTAAATCTTGGTTTAATCGTGGTTATGCTGGCAGAAGACCACACGGGGCAGCAGGTTGCTTCCAGGCTCAGAATTTCTAAGACAGCAGTACATAAGAACAAGGTGAAGCAGGAGTTACTGGGAACGACCAGAACTTTCTAATGCCAGAGGTGACCACGAACTGATCCAGCAGTGCCTCATAAATCAGAGGATGACCTCAAGTGACCTTCAAAAGAAATGGGAAACATTAAGTGGCGTGAAGTGCACTGCTAGGACAATTTGTATCAGGCTCCTAGAAGCAGGACTGAAGTCCCATAAAGCAAGGAAGAACCTTTCATCAGTGAGAAACAGAGAAGAACCAGGCTGCAGTTTGCAAAAGAACAACATTATTCACAAACGCACACTCAATTGAGAAATGGGTGAAACAAAAGTTTTTTTTGCGACTGATTTTGTTCATGAGTTTTTCATAATTTGTACTTCAGTAGTAACTGAGTTATTATTAAGTATTTGTGCCCCGTCAAGTAAAGTGTTACCAAATAATTACTGTAAACATTTTATCATTCATTTTTAAAAGGAAAATGAAAAGAAATATTTTTCAGATCTTTATAGCAAAAATCTGATTTAACACAGTTTTAGTCATTTGTTCTGTAAATGTTTTTAATTGAAGTGCCTTATACCATTGTGTTGCCAGAGCTGGCACTAAAATCCATCATTTCAGGATGAATCTTATAAAATCCACCACTGGGCTTCCCTCTCACTTCCTGTGAATGGAAAATGTTTGAAACTCACCGAGAACTCACCTGAAAGTTTCTCCACACATTCTCCAATGACTCGTGCGCTATCCCACATTCCCACAGAGCAGTGTGGCCCCGGGTGAGGCGATGACCCGCAGGAACACATACGTGTGTGAGCGTTCCAGCACGGAGCGGCACTCTGGCATCCACAACGGCAAGGACAGCAGGTAACGAGCCCTCTCATAGGTAACATGTCTGTCGCCTCCTCCTTCATCTCTCAGGAGGGTGACTTTAGCCTGCACGCTAATGACAGATTACCCTCTGGGCACCTAGGAAGGTTTCCTTTCTCTGTTGAGTGCTCTGCGTTCTGTCTGAGGGTCTGAGATGGTTTGGTGCGCCTGTCCCCTTCTCAGCCTGACAGAGATGCCCGTCAGCACCTCCCCACCCTTCTCCGGAGCGCCCTCTAGCGTGACCTCGGCCCGACCTCGGCACTCCAAGTCAGTGTCCACTCCAGGACACCCAGGCAAAGGTACACTTCCTCCCATCGAGGACAGCAGTGAGTACCGGCCAAGGTAAGCACTGGAGAGCATTTCAGACCATCCTTTAATCACTCTCAATGTCGATGCAGGATATACTAAATCTGGGGTTGTAGGAGACGCGATGGACTTAATGATGCAATAATGCATAAATTCATTATGACGCCAACTCCAAGTTATGGAGAGCATGCAGGGTGCGGTGATCGAAGCATGTTGCTGATTGCCTGTCGTCTTTGTGGTTCCCATGTGTATGTACTCTATTAGAACTTTCTGCTGTTTCACTTTACATAAAAATTGGAATACAAGAAAGTATGAATTTTCAAAACACCAGATAGATTAAAGAACTGCGAAGTGGTCTGTGGCTCAGTGGGTTAGTCATCCGCAATGTCGTGGCCTTGAGTCCTGTAGCTGACTAGTCATGTGGCTGTTGGACTCTTGAGCAAGGCCCTTAGCCCAGTCAGTTTTAGGGTGCAGGCTGACCCTGCTCTCTGAGCCCCAGCTGTGTGTTGCTTTGGACAGAATTTTCTACTGTATAAATAAGTGTGCCGTTGGCTGTTTGTGAGCTGTGAAAGAGTAACATCATCTCCACAAGTAAAATATTCCTGTTAGGATTATCGTTGTATTACTTATCTCTTGAAGAGTCCTCCTGACCTAAGTCACTTCTCCCTTTTCCCAAATCCACATGCTTTTAGTGTGATTAATCGACAAACTGCCAGACAGCGAAAGCAGCCGCACCATCTTGCTTCATCGAGCCATTAAAATGTCTGCGTGTGGAGTCTGCCTGATGACTGATCGTGAAGGGTGTGTTTGCTTGCTGGAGCTCAGCTTGGCGGCTGCTCAGCCTGTACAGTTTTGCCCAGACGGTCGACAGTTACAGTAATTAAAGTGCCAGTGCTGCTTCCTCTAACAATGCGTCCAAGAATCATAATTAGTGTTTGAACTGCCTTTGATAAGTTATTACAGCGATCTGGGGGGTTGTTGCATGTTTGTGGCTGATTTTACCTGCCCCTGTTGTTAGAGGACCACAGAACCCAAACATCACTGGGTCAAAGTCCCATCGGATCCTCCCTTAATGGCTGCTTCTGTCTGTCGTCCTGTAGCTCCGCCCCCCGTGCCCCGGCCGCCTCCCCCTCGGCCCACAGCATCAGCAGCAGCAGCACGCCTGAACAGAGCCGCTTCCCGCGTGGCACCTCCAGCCGCAGCACCTTCCACGGGGGGCAGCTGCGGGATCGACACGGTGCTGCCTATAACGGCCCCCCCGCCTCGCCCACGCTGTCGCACGATGCCGCCGCCCTGGCGCAGGCCCGCCGCGGCACATCCAGCGGCATCATTGGCAAGATCACCGCTCGCTTTGTCCGCAGGTCAGTGCCGTCACCACAGCACCCCCAGGTTTCAGATTCGGGGGGTGGGTACCTCCCCTCGATGTCTCCAGCCTGCTGGTTAAATCCTCCTGTCAATCAGTGCTATCGGGCAATCAAATCAGTACGTGCGTTTGCGTCTCCATCAATTCCTGGTATACAGTACTATTCGTACAAAGTTTTTCAGCTCAGGTGCATTCTTGCTCCTGCCCAACACAGGATCTCTCATACTACACCCCTGGCAGCTCTCTTCCTGTTAACAACACTGATTATTACCCAGAAGGTCATTCATTCTTTCCCTCAGTCAACAAAACTCTTGGATGAAGATGGATGATGCATGAAGGGGGACATGGTCACAAAGATTTACTTATTTAAAACGTTTAATGAAAATAAACATATATCCACCATGACGGCTGCAGTGTTGGCTGAGGGCGTTGGACACCCAAGAAGTTGTTCGGGATCAGCGTATTGAGTCAGGTGAAATATTCGGAGGTCTTCTGAAGTATCCCAGCACTTATTGTTAGCTTCTTAAGCGTGCTAACTTCTTAATACCATCTTTTGAGGAACTCTAGGGGATTATTCATGTTTAATGAACCAGGTTGAGGACTTCGCCTTCCTAGATGACTATAGACACTCCCCGGGTTACGATGGGGTTATGTTACAATAAACCAATCGTAAGGCGAAAATGTATTTTAGTACAGCACACCTAACCTAACAAACATTGTAGCCTAGCCTATAGCCTACCTATAACGTGTTTAGAGCACTTACATTAGCCTAAAGTTGGACAAAATCATTAGCACAAAACCTAATTTATAATGAAGTGTTGAATATCTCATGTAATTTATTGAATAATAATATCCATCATAAAGTCGAAAGATCATAACAGGGACCATTATAACCCAGGGAATGCCAGGAGTACAGGACATCCTCGCTGTAACAGTGCATCCAGCCAGCCATCGCCAACAGCATTACACGTGTGGGGCCACAGGTTTGTCTGGAAGCCGTATGTAGAGCAGGGTCGGCCGAAGACATAAGCAGGTTAAGCAGCTATTTAGGGCCCAGTGGCCACCAGGGGACCCCTTAATTGATCAGAATAGACAGGAAGTTGACAAATGACAGCTTGGTTCATCAGATTTTGCTTAGGGTCCCAAAAAACGGTTGGGCCGGCCGTAGTGTAGAGCCAGCCTGGAGCACGCCATGACTTGTTTGCAGCCCTGCACGTACGTTGACCAGACAGTCATGCGACTCCACTACTCGGCCGGGGAAACCTGAGATTCGCTGTTGAGTGTTCAGAGGTTCTGACCGGCTGTGGTGAGCCAAGGACAGACAGTAAAACAATGCTGACGTTATCAGGTGTAGCCCTCAGCGCGTGCCCAGGGGACGTGAGTGGCTGCATCTCCTTTCTAACGAGGTCTACCCCTGACCTCCAGATTAGGCTTGTCGTCGGGGTTCTAACGGGAAAGAAAAAAGCAGTATGTCTGTATTGTTATTTAGCATTAGCCTGAGTGTTATACACTGGTGTGGAGTTAAAAACCCAGACTCCAGTAATTTGTGATTCCTTATTGTTCAATTAAGCAAATATACATTGATTTTTGTCCTTAAGGCAGCTTATTGATTTTGAAAGCTTATAACTAGAATTCAGGTCCTGCTGCATCAATTTTTCATTGCTAATATAGGATATTCCGGTCATAAGAATATTACCTGTTTTTTGAGAAGAGTCTTACGCACAGAAATATCACAGTGTTTTATAGAGCAGACAGGAAGTAGGCACCGCCCAGACAGCCAATGATACACAAGTCCCTCCCACTCAGCCTCTCCATTGGAACTATTGTTATTTATAGTTCAGGCTTTCTGGTTGCTCAGTTCAACATGTCAGTAATACTTATACTAGTAAATATACCTTATGGAAGTAATACTGCTTTGTGTCCATAATCAAAACAAAAGATGCAAGTAATGTGTCTTTGGGACCCTCCGCATGTCACATATCGATCCCCAGCTAAGAAGATGGCTAATTAAGCATAAAAGCCAATTAACATCGATAGCATGATAACTTACTAGGCTAGTTTCAGCTCCACTCCGAGCTGTCCTCTTTAGCCTAGCCAGGGGCGTAGCTAGAAATTCTGGGCCCCTGACAAAATCTCACCTTGGGCTCCCTGCCTGGGTTGGCCCTTTCAGTCTGAGGAAATATGGGTACCCCGCTAGATTTTGTTGAACAGGTGGCCCCTAACATTGGGGCCCTTATAGAGTACTGGACCCCCATGAATCTGCCAGAGTTTCCATGTCCGTCCAACACTGCTGGGCCTATCTAACCACAGTGTTTGTCCTGCTAGACTAAATCATTTTTATTTAAGCTCTGCGCCATCCATCTAAAATTAGCTAGCATAATAATAATAATAATAA
The DNA here is from genome assembly GCA_011763525.2 of Mormyrus iriodes. Taxonomy (NCBI): domain Eukaryota; kingdom Metazoa; phylum Chordata; class Actinopteri; order Osteoglossiformes; family Mormyridae; genus Mormyrus; species Mormyrus iriodes. Next base: position 18,356,362 of record JAAGVU020000041.1, on the reverse strand, counting down.
TAATAGGCCCAGTGGTTAGCACTGTTGCCTCCCACCTCTAGGACCAGGGATTTGAGTCTCCGCCATGGTTCCATGTGTGTGGAGTTTTCATGTTCTTTCCCCGTGTCATAGTAGGGAGACCTCCAGGTACTCCAGTTTCTCAGTGCAGTCCAAATTTAAGTTCCTAAATTGCATGTGTGTGTGAATGGTGTGTGCATGTGCCCTGCGATGGGTTGGCGCCCCATCCTGGGTCGTTCCCTGCCTTGCGCTCATAGCCTCCGGGATAGGTTCCAGACCCCCCGTCACCCTGAATAGGACAAGCGGTTGCAGGAAATGAATGGATGGATGGATAATAATAAATGACATGGCTGTGAAATATCAGGGCTAGACTCTGTATTTTTATGCAAAAAGAAAGCTCATCTGTTAGGCATATTTTTTAGTTAGTTAAGTTAAATTATGCCTTAAATCACAACAGATAAAAATGCTTATTGATGAATTGATTAAACGGCAACTCATTCCAATCTGAACATGTAATGGTGTACTGCTAACTATTAGTATAATTGTTTTCTTTAGAAATGAATTTAATTAACACTTTGAATTCATTGAGAATTTATTTTTAATGACAAGTAGGTATGCTATTGGTCTTTCTCCATACATCTTCATGTTTTGATTATAATTAAAATGGGATCTAAGCTGAGTTATGTTTGGTAGTTAACTTTTTAACACTAGGTAAGTTTAGTTTGTATACCTATTTTTATAATTTATGTATTCTATGCAACTTTAATACACTTTATACACTTACATTTTCCTGTAAGTATTCATTTTGAAACGCTTGTGTGTATCAGTGTGGCATGAATCTTAAATTATTAAGAGATGAGTAAGTGTGTTCTGGGCAGCTTTAGTCTGCAGCACGTGAGCAGTGTGTCGTTTGTTCATGGTCTGTCTGCATTATCCCCTTCAATAAATCTCTGATGTAACCTTCACTGCCAGTGTGGCGCAAACTGCAGCCTGGGATCGGGTTTCCTTTTCTGCAGGGCCAGTCCAAGGCATGCGCAAACTAAGCAGCTGCTTAAAGCCTGCCGGCCACCAGGGGGCTCCCCATCTGATCAGCCTCTCAGTGGGAATGAAGATGACAAATGATAAATAGGTTCATCAAATTTTGCTTGGGTCCCGGAAAGGGTCGGACCAGCCCTGCTTCTCTGCTTGTATATGTTGTCTTCTCCGGTTCTGCTGTGGGCTTGGTGTGCTGACTCTTTCTCTCCTGGGTCACACTGTGGGGAGGCGTGGTCACTGTGGCCCCCTCCTCCCAGTGTATGTCCCATGCCGTTCTCTGATAATGAACTTTACCCTCTCGATTGTCTCCGAGGGTTCCCAGTGAAGGAGAGGCCAGTGCTAGGACAGACGCCACAAGGTGAGACACCACTCGAGATACTTTGAGATCATTCGAGGACCTACCTGCTAGTCCACCTGGACTCTGGGAACAAGAATATATCCTGGAATATCATATCATAGAAAGAGAGAGGAGTACCGGGTTTGAAACCTCGTAGCCCGGTTCAAATTCTAGGGTGAAACGACTCAAGTGGGTTAGCCAAAGTCGGTACAGGAACATGAACATCACATGTGCAGTCATTGTCATGCTTGTGAGCGACCGGCTCCGTGTTGCTGCAGCCGTGTCCTGCTTCACACGGTCATGTGTTTGCCTGTGTTGTCATCCACTTTGCATGTATCAAATGCTGCTGTTGCCATGGTTTTTGGTCGGGAATCCATAACATCGGCCCTTGCTCTTTTCATGTACCGGCCAATGTCATCTGCTTCACCTGATGTGGATCACACCCTAAAAGAGAAAGCGATGCTGGCACTGGCCTAATATTTCCCAGGCAACCCTGGCTGTTGCATTATGGGATGTCCTGCAAACGAGTGGGGTGGGGGTAGGGGCATCCTGAGTGTCACCATGGAAACCTAAAATGTTTGCTCCACGTGTGCCATCCAGGCCACTGCAGGAACAGCTGCTGCTTCGGTTTAATTAGCAAGGGCGAGGGGCGTCAAAAGTATTTCAGGACGAGTGTATTCATTCAGGGGAAAAGTGAGAAGGTCTTCCTAAGCTTCTCAGCCTTCACTGTTAGGTACTTAATATCAAATTTTGAAAGATGGTTGTAGACGATTACTTTTGTTGAATGGGAAAAAATTGAAATGTGAAGATCTAATAAGATTGTTGGGTTCCATTGTAAGATGTTTTATTTTTTTTATAATTCAATTGAATCATTTGTTGTGATCTGTCTATCCATTTTTCATAACCGCTTATGCATTGTAAAGGAGTTTCACAGGGTCGTACAGCATACTGTGTAATTCTGTGCTGCTGACTTCTTAAATAAAAAAATTAGAAATTCTTCAATTAGCTGTGTAATGTTTATAAATGGTGTCAGTTAGATCTAAGACACATATTTCTGGCACTGTTACTTCATGTTTTAGAGTAAAACAAAGTGAACAATGCTTTATTGGCCCAGTGGATTTGCCCACACACTGAATCCGACACAATAGATGTTCACTTATTTACTTTAAGCAGATAACAACAGTCACACCTGCAAACGAAAGGTAAACAAATACAGGAAAATATACAATTATGCAGTTTTTTCTATGGTTCCCTTTTGCATTTCTTGCTGAATCCGTGTTTTTTATCAAAGCAGACCGTAAACTGTGGTTTGAACTTTGGCCTCTCGATTTTTTTGCCTTGCAGAAATATATTCTAGAATCAAATATCTAAAAACTATATCTACTGAGAGGTATTTGAGCAACCCTGCTGTGTGTGTGTGTGTAATGTTATCCTATCCATCCCGGCAATACCTGAATACCCTTCATCGATCATTTCCTGCATCTCCAGTGGAGTTATTTCTCCACAAGATGGCGCCCACCACAGCATGTGATGGTTTAGGAAAAAAACATTGCTGACCAGTCTAGACTGGAATGTTTAAAAGTGGTGCATGACTTTAAATGGATTATTGGATTTATGGGGAGACTGCTGGACTTTTGGATTAGATTAGAATAGATAGCGTGCCGCCCACTTAAAGGGCGTCGCCTCCAGATGAGGAATGATGTGATGGTGTTGCCGTCTTCTTCCAGGAGTACCTCTGGAGAAACGAGGGAGTTCAGGGAGGAGAGCCGGGAGTCGAAACCACGCTCGCTACGCTTCACCTGGAGCATGAAGACAACCAGCTCCATGGACCCCAACGACATGATGCGTGAGATCCGCAAGGTGCTGGACGCCAACACCTGCGACTTTGAGCAGCGTGAGCGCTTCCTCCTCTTCTGCGTCCACGGCGACGCCCGCCAGGACAACCTGGTCCAATGGGAGATGGAGGTGTGCAAGCTGCCCCGCCTCTCGCTCAATGGCGTGCGCTTCAAGCGGATATCGGGGACCTCCATCGCCTTCAAGAACATCGCGTCCAAAATCGCCAACGAGCTCAAGCTGTGAAAATGACATTACCGAGAAAATATGGGGACAAAAACAGAACCAGGGGACACTTCTTGTACCAGTGGTATCAGAGTAGAGTCTTGGTTTTTCAGTGCAGTGTCTAACACAGAGAATGTACGGATACTTCATTCTGCGCCATGATTGGCTGGCCAGTGGCAGGAAAAAGCAGAGCAATGGCGCCTCTCTTTTAACCCCGCCCCTTCCATATCCCTTTCTCCCTGTCAATAATGCAACTTATCTGATTATAACCAACCTTCCAATCTGCAATAAGCCTACAATTTTCTTATTAATGACTTGCAAAACTCTGTTATTTATGCTGAACAAATGAAAATGGAGAGAAGGGTGGGAATTTTTTTCCACATGTACAGGTAAATATATAGAATGTTCTCTTAAGACTTCTGTTGGTATAGTTGTATATTGCGAAAATCCTCTAACATCTACCAGTGTTGTATAGGTGTCTTAATTTCTGTACAGATAAGTAGTCTAATGTTGCATACTGTACTTTGAGTTTGACCCTTTTTTCCATTATCAACGTCTGATTGTTTAACTGCCCTCTATGAAGTTGTTTTTATTTTCCTTTTTTTTAAGAATAAATGTTTTAAACTTATTTTTGCTCTCTAGAGTATGGACGCGTTCATATTTGCTTTCTATTTTGTATGAAACCAGAGAGTGGTCTTAATGTTGGAGACAAAGATGAATGCAGTATCCAAATATATTGAAAATCAGGCAGAATGCATTACAAAGCCCTGTACTCTCATCTTGCTCTAATTTTATATTTTTCCGCTTTGTGTGTTGCCTAAGGAGAGGAATGTAGCCTCTCAGAATTACTGCAACAGCTGTATAGGTTTAAAAAAAAAAAGAAATGCATTAATTTATTCATTCTGATAATTGGTGGAAGAGGAATTATAATAACTTAGGTGCTGAGGATTATGGGAAAATGCTACAGCTATTATGGAGCCCTGACTGTGTCTGCTTTTCCCCAAAACACTCCCCTCATAGGCTTGCTTAGCTGATTATTTCGCAAGGTTCACCAGACCTATTTTTCCCCTCATTTGTGTTGAATATTATTTCTGAGATTGTACTTATTGCACCAAATTGTGCCCAGAATGTGCTGCTTTGTAACCTGCAGGCGACTGCCTTTTGAGATTGCCTTTATTTATTTATTTTTTGTTTTCCCAATTGTGAAAATTTCAGCTGAACCACTAGTGCTGGTACATTGGTACTTATTTTTTGTACTGCGTTAACCAGTAGGTTAATCGTGCAATGCTTATTCTATGTTGTACTGCTGTGAGAATGCCATACAATCTTAGATTCTTGTAATAGTGAGGAAAACATTGAGTTGTTTTTGTTTTTCGTTTTTTTTTTCATGTGCATAACAGTTTAAAAGAAATGTTTTTGGTACCGTGATTATCTCTGGAAGCATTTCATGGGGAGGCCGTCGCCTGTGCTGCCTTCCCCCAGTGGCATTATGGGATACCACAGAGGACTTTGCGCGCTCTGTCCGGGTGTGTTGTCCCTTCTTCTGATGGCAGCTGATTGGACGCTTGTTTTGTTACCTTAGCAAGATTTGGAGTCTCAGAATGAAAGGGAGAAGGTTTCAGAAAATGTGAC
>JAAGVU020000041.1:18334930-18345472 GCA_011763525.2 Mormyrus iriodes | reverse complement strand
AGGGGAATACCGGCACCTGGTACTGAATAAAAAGGGGAGTACCGGCACCTGGTACTGAATAAAAAGGGGAGTACCGGCACCTGGTACTGAATAACAAGGGGAGTATCGGCACCTGGTACTGAATAACAAGGGGAGTATCGGCACCTGGTACTGAATGACAAGGGGAATACCGGCACCTGTTTTTCCCCACTTCAAGCACAGATTTTACTAGAATTATTATTATAGCCATAATCAACTCACTCTTTGGAGGTTGACGCACACAGTTTCAAACGCCTTTTTAATGTTTGAGTCACTCTGCTCAGCGACAAGCTGAAGGTGGTCTTCAAAGTTAATGCGCACAACCAAACTGTCATCTTTGGCGACCCTGGGGGAGACACATTCCTCACAGTAACAACCTCAGTGCAGCTTCAAAGTTTCCCCAAAGCTGAAAATGAGACTTTGACTCATCAACAAAACTCCAGTCAGAATGTCTTTCAAAATGAATGGTTTTAGCTTTGCTTGGCTGGTACTAACCATACCGCCCGCGAATCAGGCCAATCTCTAGCAACTCCAATCCTCATCAGGAGGGAAGATGGCACCTCCAATCCTTTTGCCAGCGTCCTGTCCGTCAGTTTCTCCGGGGAATACAGATGGCCAGGGAATTCCCCATCTAGCTGACTGAGGGCTGAAAAGTGCTTTACCAACAGTTAGTTCCAGAGGTGGATAGTTCAAGCCCAGAAAGTAAAAATCTAAACCAAGGTTCTGTTTCAACCAACCAGTTGAGTACTCTGTGACTGACTGACTATACGCTACTACTTGGTTGAAACAAAATCTTGGTCTGGATTTTTAATTACTGCACTGGAACTATCCTTCTCTGGTTAGTTTGGAGTGATTATGGCATAATGGTCCTTCAGTAGGTAGGGTGCCTTTGATCTATGAGTGCAGTTTCAGTGTTCTGGTTTCCTTTGGCTACACTGGTGTCTTCTCCTGGTCCAAAGACAAGCAGTTAAGCTGACTGCTGTCATTAATTTGGCCATAAAGTGTGAGGGGGTATGCGCCCTGTGATGGCCTGGCATACAGTTCTGGATGTCCCCGTGTGCTGCCTAGATTGGGCTCCAGGCCCCATGTGACTCCTAACTAGGATAAATGGGTAGAAGATGGAGAGATGATCACACTCCGGTCCACGCTGAGAACGTACATTTAACGAGGAACTCTGAAGGACTTGAGGAGCGACCTCACCTTTGCTAGCTAGTGCAAAAAGGCGCCTGCGTTCCCCACGGCTGCAGTGCGTGGGGAAGGTGAATCCGTCCACACTGCGGCGGATGCTCACGCTGCAGCCCAGCACATAGGAGCTGTCCAGATCATCCCCTCCCTGCTGACCACGCACACAGCACAGTGTGTCAGTCTTCAGCATTCTCCTCCACCACAACATCTGCGGCATGATCATGCTTTTTGCTCTGGTGCTCATGTCACGTATCCGCCCACAATAGCATATTATCGTGTTTCTAATTGTGCCTGTTTACATAGTTTCCATGTTTAAATAATGATGCGTAACTGTTTTAGGAACATTTTGCTGAATCTAAATGCACATGTTTCCACATGTCAGGCTTTCCTTCTGCCGGTTATAGCTCGTATGAACTAGTATGACTAACTCGTATGAGGGCTCTCATTAATCCACGTTAAGCATGGCACATAAATATATCACACAGAACATTGCTTATTTTGTATTATAAGGCTAAAGGTATACCTTCAAATTGCCATAGTTGAAGTCGCTCTCCTGTGAGGAGCTGGCGGTTTTGTAGCCATGGTAACCCTCGATGACACGGTCAAAGAAGTCACAGAATAGGATGTAGGACTGGGCGTCTCCGGCCAGACAGCCAACAGACATGGGTCCCAAGGGCGTCCCTGGGCCGGGAGGGGGAAACGGGGACACATCAACAGCTGAAGGGCATTGGCTGGAGGAGAGTGAGTTTGTGGCTGTGAATCTAACATTCATCATTTTCACTCCACCTCAAACATTAAATCAGGGTTTTTAATTTTACTGAGAAACAGGAGCAGGATAGGTGACCAGGATAGGTGGTGATAAGATGGATGGATGGAAAAGAGTAGCTATATTTTGGTTCCCAATATACCCGTTTGACCTGCAGCTGTATAGGAAATGAAAGTTTAACTTCTGACTTTATGAAACCAAAAGAAGCAAATCAGAATCTTTCTTATTGGCCATGAACATGTACAGGAGCATCAGGCCAGAGCTTTGCAGGCATCACATGTTCCTCAAAGATCAGTTTCCATTTCCTGCCATGTCAGCAGTTGCAGATGTTGCAGAATCAGACAAGACTGAAGAAATGCTACAGGGGAGAGCCCTTGCTATTTAAAAATAGAAAGAAAGTTTCTTTCACACTTAAAGCCCCTTGGTTTTAACTGTGCTGTGGGTGGCACAATAGGCAGCTAATTAAAGTGACTTTTTAAGACCTAAAATGCATTTCCGATAATATCTTCTGCGTACAAGAGCACACAGTGAGTGGTATGTGGCTCAGCAGGTTAGGACATAGTGGTCAGAGGGTCACTGGTTCAAATCCCAGGGTCAGCACAGTGATTTCGCCATTGGGTCCCTGAGCAAGGCCATTAACCCTCAATTTTTCCTGGGATTGTCGGACCCTGCTGTCTCTGAAAATATGTATGTTGCAGAAAAACATCTGCGCAATAAATCAAATGTAAACAGTATCAGTTTGTTAGGGGTGGTGTGTGGTTCAGCTGGTTAGGACACTGTGTCTGTAATTGGAAGGTTGCCAGTTCAAAGCCTAGGGTTTGCAGAGTGACTTCACCATTGAGCATGGCCCTTAACCCCCAATTGTTCTGGGGACTGGCAGCCCCAATGGTGTGTAGTTTTGAATGAAAGCATCTGATAATTAAATGTAAGGTACTTACAGTACCAGTCAAAGATTTGGACACACCTACCCCTAGAAATGTTCTATTCTCTACATTATAGTATAATTATAAGGATTATAATTATAAGGAAACTATAATATGACATATATGTAATTATTCACTGCCCAAATATAATAATTAATTATGAGGGTGGGGGGCAGCTCTATGGGGTGGGACTCCAAAGGTTTCCAGTTCAAATCCGTGGGTCGGCAGAGTGATCCCACCATCGGGCCCTTCAGCAAGGCCCTTAACCCCAATTGCTCCAGGGACTGGCTGATCCTGGGATGTTTTTCCAGCTGTCCTGAAGGAGTTCCCACATACAGTATATGCTGAGCTCTCATTAACTGCTTTTCCTTCACTCGGTGGTCAAACTTCTCCAAAACCATTTCTACTGTGTTTAGGTCAGGTGGCCAGGTCATGTGAAACGACGCTATCACTGTCCTTTGTAGGCGGCTCGGCAAACTTTTATCTGGCACTGTAGCATTACATGACAGTACTCTCATCTTGAGTGATCTTCACAAGATGTAAAACGGTTACAGTTAGCTAGTTACCCAGAGCATCGCCCTAGAGTCTCCTTATGTTTCTGTACCTGGTTCTTCCAGTCCTGGCCGTATGATGTCATCAAAGATGACCCCACTTTCCGTGGCTCTGGTGAACTGCCGCTCGTACATGTGGGGTGTTAGGATGCGGCCCATCCAGGTGTAATTTCCGTCGAGGCTAGGAAACTCCTCCCTGGCTGACAGCCTCTTCAGCCTGAAGAGGGTCATGGGGTCCCGGGGCATCCTACTCTGGGGTGGACAGCAGCATGTCATGCTGAGAGCATCTCATCCATATGGGCATATACTCAGGCCTGTGACATGTTACAGGAACATCAGCAGACACTAATAAACATTGTCAGAGGTCCCTGGGCAATTTGAGCAGAGGTGGTTAGTTCATGTCCAGAAATTAAAAATCCGGGCCAAGATTTCGTTCCTACTAATTTCTACAATAGTGTAGTTGTTGACTGGGGAAGGCGACAGTAAAAGTTGTCAGCCGTAAAGGGGGGGGATGATGATAAAGTTTGCCGATAAGAATGTTGGGGGGAACATTTGCATGGTCTAGATAAAAGTGAATTTGTATTTGTATTTGTGTCTGGACATAAAAATAGGTAACAAATCTCGTCCCATTTTAGTTTAAAACGTAACCGTTATTAATTCTATGTTTAAAATATTATTAAACAAGACTAGGTGCAGCTACATTTCAGTGGAGACCCCTGGACTTCAGCCTGGGTAAGCCTGTGCATTAAACACCCCTGGAGCAATCGGCCAACAACCCACAAACTCTGCCTTGTGGAAGCCTGCCTCATTTTTATGAAAGTCTCCCTTTTCAATGCCTCTCAGTCCTTCTTGTTCAAGCGCCCTGTTTAATTTTCTCATTAATAAAATTCTCATAAGTGTTTCCACAGAAATATAAGATACATATTTAATAGAACAAAGCAACAGCAGCACCCCTGACTTTTGATGCGGCTGATTATCGGTCATCTGGCAGTTCTTTAGCCATTAATGCCCAGCATGTGTGCCCTGAGACTAGACTGAATTTGACCTTACAGTCAAGTAACTTCCCATCATGCCTGGCAGTTAAAATGACTGCCCCTGGTATCGCGTTTAATGTAGCTCTCCTGTACACAAAGACGGGGGATGTTGTGCGCGTATCCTGCGCGGCACCAACAAAGAAAGAGCGCGACTCAATTCAGGTCAGTTAAATTCTGTTTAAAAACAACAAAAAAATAAGCGGTAAGGCCTTGCAGCCATCACTGACACTTTGATCAGCACTATAAATAGCCATGCTGTACTACCACACACAATTACTTTAGATTCTGTGCTATTATTAGCCACACGACTGTTAACTGTATCGGTCGTCAAGGCGACTGTACTCAAGATCACACTGGTGAGCTACTGCAGATTCACACGCTGATGCTACATTAGCAGTTAGTGATTTTTCAGGCATTTATTAGTGTGCTTAAGCAATTCATTTCTATACCTCCAGCACAGGCTTGTATTTCACTTCCAGTGGATGCTCGATGGGGGCTGAAAGAGACATTTCCCTCCGTTAGAATGACGTAATGAAATGAGGACGACGAATGAGCGCGATCAGTAGTGCTTCAATATCTCCTACTCCATCGTGCCGCACGGGTCACTGTAATGGCAGGAGAGCAGCTGAAACTGGGAGCGACGACCGAAGCGAACAGGCAACAAGGAGATGGAAAAGAGAACATAACAAAACAGGGTCTGGAATGCAGAGAAAGAGAGAAACATACGCTTTATCTTCCACATCCTGCCAACGTGTTGATGCTGCTGCTCTTAGCGCTGGGGAGTATTATTAAGCAGTGATCGCTGCGCGGACGTGCCTCCCACAGGACACGCGACCCGGCAGGGGCGGGGGGGTGGGGCTCACATTACAGGGCCAAAAACAATGTGCAGCTGCTCTAATTATATCTGCATTGTGATGGACACACACCTGTCAAAGGCGAGAGACGCTACACTACTGCAGGAGCACTGGCACACAAAGGCGTCTTACATTTATTTACGCCAGGGTTCCCCATTTCCGGTCCTGGAGGGCCAGAATCCAACAGTTTGCAGATTTCACTACTCAAACACACCTCCTGAACTCGGAAATTAGCTGAATAAGATGTGTTTGAGCAGAGAAATCTGCGAACTGTGCTGGATCCTGGCCCTCCCGGTCCAGAATTGGTCAACCCCAATTTGTGCTTTGTTTCATATAACTGAGGATCAGAGAGCAGGGTCAGACAGTGTCCCTGGGGCAGCTGGGGTTAAGGGCCTTACTCAAGGGGCCAGCAGTCATACGATTACTCTGCCAGTTGTGGGATCTGTACCCACAGCTTTGTGGATATGGGGATAGAGCCCTAACTAGCCAAGCAAAACACTAACCACATGTGATCATGTACCTCATCAGGGGGAATCTGCTACAGTGTGACAACAGTGATGACGTGCCAACAGATGGCAGCCATCAGCACCCCGAAGGACGATCGCTCGGCTCGTTAATTAAATATATTTGCAAAATGTGCGAAGCTGCCACCTTAGTCCCCGAAGCTCAGCCGTCCGCTCAAAACTGCACGTCACCCTTGGAGGAGAGAGCCACGTCTGCAGAAAAGAATAACTATTATACACAAACATGAAGCAGAGAAGTAGCTGACAGAAGGGATCCTTTATTCTACATAAGCAGAAACGGCCCGCAAACTCGGCCGGGGGCAGCGGTCCTCAGGACACACATTCTGAAGTTTCGAAGCAAATTTATTTCACGAAAAATAGTGCAATGCTGTTACAGAAAATGCAACACCAAACAAAAACGGGAGAGGAAGGTAAAAGAAAAAATATGTGTATTCTGTAACACCTGTCAACAGGCCAGGGAGGAGTGCTTCTAAAATTTGTCTGACAAAAAAAAATAAAATAAAACAAAATAAATAATAATCATAATAATAAAATTTAAAAAATATTTTAAACCATATTAATAGTAACCATAATCATTCAAAATAATACCTTTTAACCCAACTCCGTGACCCACTGAAAATGGTGCCACGACACACTTAAAAGGTGTTGAGAAACAGTGGCCTTGCAGTGAAATGCAAGTCATACAATCCAATCTGTGAGAGCAGCAATACGTAATCCCAGAATTTATCATGCTGATGTATCAAAAACAAATGATCAATATTTCTATTATACAAATCATATAGAACGGTGGTGTAATGTTAAATAAATGAAATGATGACATTTTATCCAAAGTAGTTTACATGAAGAATGAAGTTTTTGGTGAAACAAAAAGTTTTTGGTGAAACAAACAATTACATAACTCAGCTCCAACTAATCACTTGACCTGACATAAAAGGACATATTCAGAGACATTCTGCCTGAAATAAAACCTATCATGACGCAGTAACAGCGAGCTGTGTGACACTGTGACGTCCTGTCGATTCTGAAAGTTTTTTTTAGAAAGCCTAGGATGTGAATAACTAACTTACATACACAGAAACCTTACACTGCATGAATCTCACATTTCTACACAGAAACCCACTAAAATAGGTAGCTTCAAATGCGTATGATTCACAGCGTGGAAAATGTTGTCAGAATGAAGAAATACTCAGCGACATTGATATAATAAAACTTCTTGGAACGAAATAAAATGCCCTGGGAATTCAGGTAATTCGTATCCAAATCATATAGCACGAGCTAAATTTAAAAAGTTTGAATTTAATGACAAGAGAGAAGGGGTGAGGGTGAAATTCTGTATTTTGAGGTGAGGAGGAAATTCCAGATTGGAATCAATGAAACCAAAGGTAAAAATGAAAAAGGCCATTAATTCATTAATCTATTTACTTTTAATAAGCACTAGGGCTATACATACACTATATTGCCAAAAGTATTAGGACGCCTGCCTTTACACATATGAACTTTAATGACATCCCATTTTTAATACATAGGCTTTAATATGGAGTTGGCCCACCCTTTGAAGGGGTTATCTCCTAATTATTCCCACAAAGTGGGGAGCATGAAATTGTCCAAAACGGCTTTGTATGCTGAGGCATTAAGAAACCCTTTCACTGGAACTAAGTGGCCAAGCCCAACCCCTGAAAAACAACCCCACACCATAATCCCCCCTCCACCAAACTTTACACTTGGCACAATGCAGTCAGGCAAGTAACGTTCTATTGGCAACCACCAAACCCAGATTTGTCCATCGGACTGCCAGACAGAGAAACGTGATTCATCACTCCAGAGAACATGTCTCCACTTAGTCCAGTGGTGGTGTGTTTTACACCACTGCATCCAACGCTTTGCATTGCAGTTGGTGATGTAAGGCTTGGATGCAGCTGCTTGGCCATGGAAACCCATTCCATGAAGCTCTCTACGCACTGTTCTTTAGCTAATTTGAAGGCCACATGAAGTTTGGAGGTCTGTAGCTATTGACTCTGCAGAAATTTGGCGACTTCTGCACACCGTGCGCCTCAGCATGCGCTGTCCCCGCTCTGTGATTTTACATGGCCTACCACTTTGTGGCTGAGTTTCTGTTGTTCCCAATTGCTTCCACTTTGTTATAATACCACTGTGGAATCACTGTGGTGATTGACTGTGGAATATTTAGTAGTGAGGAAATTTTACAAATGGACTTATTGCACAGGTGGCATCCTATTACGGTACCACACTTGAATTCACTGAACTCACTGAGTGACCCATTCTTTCACAAATGTATGTAGAAGCAGTTTGCATGCCTAGGTGCCTGCAATGAGATTTTATACACCTGTGGCCATGGAAGTGATTGGAATACCTGAATTCAATGATTTGGAGGGGTATCCTAATACTCTTGGCAATATAGTGTATCTAGGGCCTACCTCCAGCAAGCAAAAGGTACAGGCAGGGTGAAAACCATCAACACACTCTCAGACACTCACACAGAAAATGAGATGCTAACAAAAAGTTAGCAACAGCTCAGTTTTGCCGACTTGCACATGGCTGGCAGAGTGGCTCTGTGGTTGGCACTGTCACCTCATGCCTCTGGGCTTGCGGGTTTAAACTGTTGCTGCTTTGACTGTGTAGAGTTCATGTGCTTTCCCTTTGTCATATGGCTTTCCTCCTCCAGTCCAAAGACACGCAAGTAGACATCCTGAAATATATAGCTTATACTGTATGATAGTGTGTGCTTGGTGATCGACTGCCATCTTGTCTAGGGTATATCCTGAGTTGTGTCCTGTGCTGCCTTTGGGCAGACAATTGACATTATCAATAAATACATTATTTTCAGTTTCACTCAATTCTCAATTTATGTGTATGTGCCTGTGTAAGATATAATTTTTTTTGCAAACTGCAGCCTGGCTGTTCCCTGCTTCTCACTGATGAAGGGTTCTTCCTTGCTTTATGGGACTTCAGTCCTGCTTCTAGGAGCCTGATACAAACTGTCCTAGCAGTGCACTTCACGCCACTTAATGTTTCCCATTTCTTTTGATGGTCACTTGAGGTCATCCTCTGATTTATGAGGCACTGTTGGATAAGTTCACAGACATCTCTGACATTAGAAAGTCACTTCTGCCCTCTGCCTTGCTGGTTTTTGGTCATTGCCAGTGTCTTCTGCTTAACTTTGTTCTTCTGTACTGCTGTCTTAGAAACTTTGAGCCAGGAAGCAGCCTGCCTCACAGTGTAGCCTTCTGCCAGCAGAACCAGGATTAAACCAGAATTTAAAAGGGCTTTCACATGCTTGATCCGCGTTAGATCGTAACACTTTCTGCCTGGTGCTGGGGAAGCGAACCTGGTCCGCAGAAAGCCGCTGTAGGTGTGGCTTTTTGGGATGACCTCTCAATCGGCCAATAACAATGGGTCCTCAGGACTGGAGTTGAGAACCACTGCTTTATTATTGGCTGATTGAGAGGTCATCCCAAAAACCCGCACCCACAGGGCTAGATCATGCTGAAAGATGCATGACCCATCAGGAAATGTAACAATAATGAAATTTCTAGAGGTTCTAAACGTATCAGGTATTGACCGTATGTGACCAATACACATCTTATACTTACTTATTTAGTTTTCAGCAGTCTGTAAAAAGATAAATCGATTTGTGCAATCACACGATAGCTCATTCCTATTTTATATGTATTATTGCAGCATTTAGGCTGAACGCTAACACTGCCTCTCAGTCTATTTGCCACTCAGTGGGTGTGAGCGCAGTGACTCCACCTGCTGTGACCTCATGTGCACACCCTTTACAGCAGGAGATGAGTAAGAGCATCAGATAAGAGGGTGACGATCTAGAAGTATTTTATGCTTTTAACAACAACTAGCGGCACTGGAAAAGTGGGATTGATGCATCTTTAGAAATTTCCTACATATGATAATGCAACCTCAACCCACTGAAAAAGTAACTAATGAAGGCATATTGTTGGCTTTCCGGAATGAAACTGAAAATCAGGTTCCTGTGTAGGTTAATATTCCTACTTTTCTCAATTAATTTGCTCTAGGGTGTTTCTTCAGCCCTAAGAGCTAAAGGTCCTCCAGGCCAGTCGTGTCCACCTTGACTTTGATGAAGAGCGTGTCGTCCTTCACAAACACTGCGTCCTTGGCAGCCTCCAGCTCGGCGTGGGAGATGAAGCTGGGAAAGCCGGTGGCCACGTTCATGTCTGACGTGGGCCTGTGGAAGCTGCTACTGGCTGGGTCAGGTTTGAAGACTGTGGTGACATCCTTGCGGTTGCCACTTTGGTCCATCACTGTGAGGGCCACGGACTGCTGGAACGGCCAGGGCAGGAGGGCGTCAAAGTCCCCCCGCATCAGCACCACGTAGAGGGACAGGTGCGTACTCCGACCTGAGCCGTCCCCGTTCAGGTAGGCGCGGGCGCTCAGCTTGTAGCCACTGCGGCTAGTGTAGAAGGGAGCGCTGAACACGGCCCGACCCTCTGCCGCAGCCTCCTTCTTCTTCTTCTGGTAGTCGCGGATCTTCCAGATGAGCTTTCCGTTGTATGAGGTGGACTCCAGCTCGTGGAAGCGTTCTTCATTGCGCCGTAGCTGGTCCACGTGGATGTTCAGCAGCCGCGTGTGACGCATGTAGTTGTCCTCGAACATGACTACGGGGCCGGGGCGGGGGGGGTTGGGGGTGCGG
>JAAGVU020000041.1:18313478-18334920 GCA_011763525.2 Mormyrus iriodes | reverse complement strand
GCGGGGGGGGGATGTTTTTCTTCGGGGCGCGGGCGGTGGCGGCGGGATGGCGCGGCGGGCGGGGGGGGGTTTGTGTGTGGCCCAGAAAGATGGAGGGGGGGGGGGGGGGGGGGGGGGGGGGGGGTGCGGAGGATGAATGTTCAATATAACGAAATATCACGTCTACAAGTAACGACTTCAGTACTGATAAGTGCCTGTTTTCAGTATTAAGATATGTTATTGACTGACACCTGCTGTTTCAGGTTGTGCAGTGAGCACCTGTATTGGTGTGGCCCAAGTCCTGACTAACTGGGTGAGCTGCTGGAATTGCTATCTGGTAATTCCTGAAGACCACATTCAGCTGTTCCTAGTTGTCTATCTTCCCTGGGGCAATTCTAGGATTTATTTTAAGGTGGGGGAGGCATCAGAGGGGCCATAATTCATACAGATGGGCAAACTTTATCATTAGCTAATGATATGGTTTGAATCGGTGAGTGCCAGGGGAAGGGCACTCTGGGGTCCAATCACCTTTCAGCTGGGTGCAGTGTCCCTGTAGTCCCGCCCCTGTACCCAGCCCTGTTAATTTTGATTGGCTGATCCCACCCTCTGGCTGAGTTGGTCCGGTGACTCACCCAGCCGCTCCTTGAACCCCTCGATGACTGACACCTGCTGTTTCAGGTTGTCCAGCGAGCACCTGAGCTGGGCCAGTTCGGTGCGGCCTGAGTCCTGGCTAAAAGCCTGAGTGAGCTGCTGGAGTTGGAGCTGAATGGCGGAGACCCGGTCCTTCTGCTCCTCGAGGGACTTCTGCAACAGGCAGCCCGCATCAACATGCACAACAAGATAACAAGCTTCGCCTACAATGCTTAACCAGAATAACCACAGTATGGTAGCAACTCTCCTTTACAATGTAAGCAGGAAGTTGTTTTGTTTCACATTAATGTGCAGGTAGCAACGACGTGTCAGATAGCGACTCATACCTGCAGGGTTGATAGCATGTGGTCGCTCCTTGTCACCTGCTGCGCCAGTGGCTTAAACTCCCTCTCTAGGCTGCTGACTAAATTGGTCCTCTCCTGGAACTCATGGTGCTTCAGAACCAGGTTCTGCTGCAGGTCGTCGATCTGTCCGGAGACCGTTCACCACTGATAAACTGCCCAATTTGGTGCAAAGGCAGATAGTCTCACAACGGTCTGTGTCTAGGGAAATGTCTAGCTAAAAACTACAACAAAGGAGACAGTGTTGTTCTCGAAACTAAACAACTTGACTTGCCATTGGCACTGTGACTCAGTAATTGGCACAAATGTGGGGAGAACATGTAAACTCCACACACAGAGCCAGGGGTGACCCTTGAAGCACGAGGCCGCAATATAAACCAGTGAGGCAGGGGTAGGCATTCCTGATCCTGGAGTGTTGGTATCCAGCAGGTTGTCTGTCCTACCTAGTCTCTGATTAACCACACCTGATCTCAAACAGACAGTAACTCAACAGGGAGGATTGAAAATCTGCTGGATACCGAAATTCCAGGATCAGAGTTGCCTACCCCCACAGTAAGGCATCATGCTACGCATGCTATGCTAAATATGATGCAATTTCAAAGTGGTAATTTCAGATTGCCAGTTAGCTAAATGCCCAGAGCACAGACTTCACAGCCTTATATACTCTACAATGTCCCTTCACTATTCCCCATTAGGTAAGCAGCCACTAAAAGCAGAGTGTGGGCGAAGCTCATCGGAGTTTGACTTACACAAATCTGAAGGCAGAAAAAAAATGATTGGTTCAGAAAGATAACCAATCAGTTTGAAGAGGAGGTGGGTCTAAACAACTAGAGAAGGCAGGACCAACCAATCAGATGTCTTGGTCCCGCCTCCTATAGTTACTTGGTTCCACCTCCTCTGCAATCTGATCGCTTATCTCTCTGAACCAGTCATTTTTCTTTCTGCCCTCAAAACATTTTCGTGTAAGTACAACTCCCATGCACGCGGGTGAATGCAAGGCTCGTCATGCCTGTTTCTCCAGCTTGGTGTTGCTCTCAAGAACAAGCAGCAGGTGATCATTGAGAGCAGCATCCTCATGAACCTGTACCTTCACACGCTTCTCCTGTTCAAAACAGAGAGACATGGCAGCACTTATGAAAACATCCTACTGGGCCAATTAACATCACATTCAACAAGTTCCCCAGAATTCCTGTTTCAGTCAATGACATACATCCATCACAGGCATGGTTATTGGGTCAGAAATGAACCAGTATGTGTACAAACCCTAACTGAGCAGCCATATTTCTTGTACATGCAGTCCGTCTCCACTTCAGGACACTCGCGATAATGATCTTTAAGCTAGGAAAGGATCACAGGCACCAAGTGGCAGTCAGAAATCATTCCTGAGGTACAGCTATCAGTGATCAGATCATGAGGGGTTCAAGATCACAACATCAAAGGAAAGAGTATTACAAGAATATTAAATGTTTAAATAACGTACAATTATACTAGGAGTCAGACATTTAATATCTAGGTTTTACATTTAATCAGACTACTGAAGAGGAGAAAAGGAGTCAGAGTGCAAGGTGTCACAGTGCAATGATCAACACATTAGTGAACTGTGAAGCTTCTCAGAACAAAGCCATGAAGCCATTTCAGCACATGATGCGTCAAATGTTATTTCCAACAGACTTGTGAAAATCCTAATTCTCAAATTCTCTTTTAACATTTTTCGAAATGAAGGGAAACAAGTCTTGTAAAGGACTGACCTTATGCCTTTTAATCATCTGCTGACAGTTGTTAGGACACTGGACCTTCACCTCTGGGCAGATGGTGCTTTCGTGGTCCTAAGATGATGCAGAGAGAAGGTGTCACAAGCTGAGCTCCTCACGTCCCTAAGGCGGAGCCCAGGGGGTGGGAAGGTGTGGCCTCACCATCAGCTGGACTAGCATGTAATGTTTCTGGCAGTGTGGACATGGCTCCATGCGATAGGCGCATTTGCTGCTCAGGTGCTTCTCCAGGTCTTTGCGCAATAAGACATCCGGGCAGCCCGAGTTGGTGCACTGGAGCGAATCGAATGGACAGATCTTCAGGTGATCCTGGGAATTACGGGATGAGACACAGAGGTAAATGAACACTGCAAAAAGGACACAGAGAATCAAGGTTAGGAGGGGGTACGTGCTGCGTGTGTGAGGTACTTGCAATACACTCACCTAATATACTGCATCTGATTTACATTACCAAACACTGTGCAAGCACTCAAATCTGTACTAACAAGGTACTGTATATACAACTGTTAGCTAAATAATAAAATATCAATTAACTATGGTCCTATTAGGCTCACCAAGACCCTGGTAATGATCACACTACATGGAAGATGGATGGATATGCAACTATAGAAAACAGATTAATTATTGTTACAAGAAAACAGAAGACAACTGCAGCTTACCTGCAAACGACATAAAGTCACCTTGTGGGAGCAACTTGGAGAGTTGGTGCAGTAGACTTCTAAGTTTGAAATCTCCCTTTTGCAACAATTATCTTGAAAAACCTACAGGAATTAACACGAAACACATATCATCAACATATTTGTATGACCACTTAGTGTATGTTTAATCAAGTAAAGATGATGTTAATGAGCTTAACGCTTTTTCTGTGGTCTGACCATCTCGCCCAGACTGTCATGACCGCGGGACCGACGGCGAGGCATGACACAGGCAGGAAGGGAACAAGCCAGGGAGAGCAGGCTAAGCATCACCCCGTGTGGTAACTTTCTTACAGCACAGAGGCAGACACACAACAGCAGAGCATAATGTCATTGACCCGACAGGAGAGCACAGGACTGGGGAAGCTTTTATACACAGGGAAGGCTGGGATGAACGAGGGGCACCTGTGGCTGGTTTACAAGAGGCAGGAACATGAGGTAACAACAAGGAGCGTTGGGAAAGTGTGGGAAACACTGGGAATAGACTGGTAGGGCGGGGCTGGACGTGACACAGACAGTATCTCCTTTCCCTAAACCTCACCTCACTGGCTTTAATGACACTGTTGTCAATAGGGCATGTTGGAGTGGCGCCCCCTTCCCTGAAAGGCAGAAACAGATGCATGGAATGGCAATAAGAACGTTTTTAATATGTTATCTGTTGTACAAATCCAACCAATCTTCAAAGTTTATTTGAATCAATGAAACATACTTTTAATGTTTTTTAATTCAAATTTTATGGTATGCCCACATTTTTCATGTTTCTTTTGTGAGCGTATGCTGGGCTACAGTAGTGATACTTATTGATATTTGTTTATTCTTTACTTTTATGTATTGCTGTCTGTACTTTATGGTCAATTTCTTATTGTCTGAAGCAAGTAATTGTACCATGTACATATGACGTAAATAGCTCTGGAATGTATGGTAATTAACGAGATGATGTATAATCTGAATAGGAGAAGCTTGTGGTTTATCGGTATGCCCTCTCAACCTCTTACAGGAAGGGTCGGATGCACTGGTAGCAGAAGATGTGCCCACAGCCGGTTTGGTGTGGGTTCAGCACCACGCATCCACAACTGGGACACATGTACTGCTCCTCCAGCTTCTCCACAAACTTCAGCGCCCTCATCGTCAGGGCTGGGTCAAACTCCCATGAGCTGACCATACCCGAGTTCTGCCGAGACAAGGCCCTGGATCGGGCACCTGCGCCAGTGCATTCCTCGGTAGCCATTTAGCCTGCAGCATGAAGAGTGAGAACACCTGATTACGGAGATGTCTGCGTGAGGATGGAGACTCCTGTCTGAAGATACAGTGACCTCTATCACAGACTCCTGCCTGAGGACAGAAACTCTTGTATGATGATTGAGACTCCTGCCTGAGGACAAAGACTCCTGTCTTCAGACAGATGTTCCAGAGGACAGAGAGTCCTGTCTAATTATGAAGACTCCTGTCTGAGGTGACAGTGAGTCTGTCTGAGGATGGAGACTCCTGCCTGAGATTGTAGACTCCAGCATGAGGACGGAGACTCTTGTTAGAGGACAGAGACTCCTGTCTGTGGACAGAGATTCCTACCAGAGGACAGAAACTCCTGTCTGATGATTGAAATGCCTGTTTGTGGACAGAGACTCCTATCAGAGGACAGAAACTCCTGTCTAATGATTGGGACTCCTGCCTGAGGAGAAAGACTCCTGTCTGAGGACACAGAGTTTTGCCTGAGGAGAGAGACTCCTGTCTGTTTATTGAGACTCCTATCTGAGGACACAGTGACTCCTGCCTGAGGATGCAGACATTTTGTTTGAGGTGGCAGTGACTCCTGTCTGCGGATGGAGACTCTTGTCTTATAGCTGACACTCATGCACTAAACACCATGGTCAGAACAGGTGGTAGGTGATTCATAGTAAAGAGACACAAACTTAGTTATATTTCACATGTATGAAAATGAACACTTAAAATAAATATTAAAATCGCTATAGGAGGGACCCTTCCCTACAAGACCGTATGACGGCAACTATTTTCTGAGAGGGAAAAAAACATTGGTATGTATTACACCAGATCTGTAAAAGAGATCTTACTAAGAATTTCTGAGACAGCCATGCTCATCCAGCCACCAATCGTCACCCCACAGATAACCAAACTGCCTGCTTGATTCCATGTTGCAGACATTCCACGGGCACCCCTTCATCCTTTCCAACCGCGATCCGCTCGGGGTCTCCACCGCTCTAAATACTGCTACAGGATGACAGAAATAACGCCTTCTCTGACCAAAACGCCACCAGAACAGCCGGAACTGCATAAATGTACTTCTGTAACCTGCTCACTCCACACCACAAAGCCACAGACAGGAAAGAGAAGGTACCAGATTGACAGCTCGCCTTAACGTGCAGCACACCTGCACTATTCCACATTATACAGCTCAATAACGCAGTCAAAAGAATGAGTGTAGAGAGCAACACAAACACTATGAACACTATAAAGAAACTGCCCCATGAAATAGCCACATGCTAATCAGGCTTTGAAAGATCCCAAAAGAAAAGAGAAAAAACTAAGGGAATGTGAGGATAAGCATCACCCTGCCCTGGGGGTACAGAGACCTGGAGAAACCGGCACCTTTAAACTGCAACACATGGGCCAAACATATTCATAAAGCAAATGGTGAAGATTCTGTTTATGGTTACTGCAAATGTTCAGTCAGGAACAGGGAAAGGCAAATACTAAGAACACATGATAAACACATCAAAGGCTACCATCTTGTTAATCTCAATGTAGTCATATGATGTTCAGAACGAATATTTTGAAAATATTCTAAAACGCATATGCGAACACTTACAACTGGGAACTGTGAAAAATACATACGTACACTAGCATGACGTGAGCAGGATAATTGTCTTCTTATACTTGATCGTCTCAAAGTTGAGTTTCACGATGTAATCACCACTGACCAAAAATAAAACCTTAATGTTGTCTTCCAATACATAAAACGATTTAATGAACGCTGAAAGGTTTACACACCTATGCTGTACTCTTTGTAAAACTTCTGAAATAACCCCCGACTCATCGTGAAAGCGACGGTGTGAAAGGGTGCACGGTGTCTGAGTGCATTTTCAGATGCGCGCTACCCAATCCTGCCTATGGTTATTCAGGCCGTTTTTAAGGCCACGAATCTAAGGTTCACACGCCACGAAACTTCATCTGCTCAGCGTCACCATAAATACGAAAATCGCAGCAGGTTTTGCCCGGCTTTAATTTTAAAATAAGCGGTGACAAATTGAAGCTGGATTCTTTAGCGGGTGTTTTATTAAATACGAAAATAAAGCTATCTTTTACTGGACATTAAGAAAGCCTGTGCATTGCCAAAGGCATTTAGAGATACATACCCAGCAAAAAGTGTGTGCAGTTTAGGCTACTGGGAAATCCCCGCAGTTGCAAGACCATCTCGGAGCGCTGTTTTGCTATAATGCGTTATTATTTCAATAATCCATTTTTAAAAAAATTGCTACTCCTTAACACCGTCAGGCATGTGACACTTTAATAAAAGATATCGTATCTGAGGACTGGGTTCGATATAAATGCCCGATTAAGTTAACAAACTTACTTTCGTTTTTTACAGTGCGCGACGGCACATGATTAACACGCATGTAAAACAAGTTACAGCTCAGATCGCAGTAAACGTACCTGGCTTTCCTGAAATGTAAATCCTGCGACTTAAAAGCTGATTTATATCCGATCTCCTGCGCATATCCCATGGAGGGTTCAGGAGCGCCGAGCGCCTGTCAGAAACGCTGGCCGCCGGAGCACCCTGCGCTCGCAAGTAGAGTAGGAGCGGAAAAAGTGAGGAAGTCTGGTGTGCAAAAGCGAGAAATGCACAAAGCGACAAGAATTAGACGCGGCTGCGTTGCAGTGGAACAGTAATAAAGCCAATTTACTTCAAGGGACACAAGTGAGCATGAATAGCTCAAACGTGCTCTATTATATAATACAGACATTTAAATCTAAACACAGAACAATTATGTTGTGCATACTTGGTCAATATACACATCATAGCTTGCAGTGCATTTACCCAACGCCGCGCCGTTACCTACCGCGGATAAGGTATCTAAAAGAAATAGCGAGGCAAAAAGAATGGGGTCAGGACCCACGGTTACTTTAAATATGAGTATATGTAAGCAAAAATGTAATAGTTGTAATATGAATGTACCATTCACTATGATGTAACCGAAAGACTGATCCATCAACCTATACCACGCCTCCACCTTAACTTTGATCCGATATAAAATATGCACTTTTCCCTGAACTTATAGTAGGCCTAATAAATAATGCTAATGCGTCGTGTCAATAATTAAAATGATATAATGTAACGCCAGAATACTAAACAAAATAAGCGATAATTTTCTAAACAAAAATAACTAATAAAACAATTGGTAGATGCTAGATCCTGATTAAACTAGGTGATTACAGTGTTTAATTTATAAACTTTTTCGTGTGTAAAAAACGGAGGAGCTTTCAAAAAACACCGGCAAATACACAATGTTACCCTAACAAAATAATCTGAGTTGCTCCAAGATGTAAGTAGTCCGCATGCGACGTTAAAACCAAGTCGGTATGTCAGCTATAGGCAGATTTTCAGCAGCTGAAGAGCAACACTTACCACAGCCGAAACGGATGTAAACCCAGTCACCTACAGTTCTTTTTTTGCGTTTCTGGAAAAAACTTTTCCGACCTGTAGTGACGATGTGGGGCATGCAGAAAGTGTGCACTGTAATCGTATGAGCGATTATATGCACGTCGGCTGCAAACAAGCGCAAAGCCAGGCATAATTAGAAAATAATACAGCAAACCGGCGGGACAAATTACTCCGAATTTAATTTTTCTTTGCTACAAGTTGCATGGGAAGAACAGAACAACAATTAGAAATATCAAACCATGACATGTTAATACATGCAGATGAGTTAGGGTTTGCCAATATAGCGTACACTGCAGTTACAGGGCTTCAAATGCACGTCCGTATGTATATATACAGTTACTTCTTCAGAAATTTTGTTTTTTGCATGTTGTTCTTCACGCCTAATTGCTCTGCTTTATAGACAGTTATGTTTCAAACTGAATCACAAGCTACTTACGTAAAAGATACTTTTAAATATCTATATATTTAACAAAATCATACCGTATATTATCCCATTACAGACATCTGGAGTGTGATATAACAAAAGCCGGCGTTTCAACATGATATTAACAAAATATGAAATACCCCTAAAAACATAAAATGCAGATTGCCTTAGGCGTTTAATGTCGGCAATATCTTTAATCTCCATTATTTGATCAGTAGATCTCCTGTATTCAATGTCTGAGGTTTCATTGACAAATGGCAAAACTATTAAACGTACTGTACGTCTGATCTGCTGTAATACTATAAAAATTAAGCTTCGTTAAAAAGGCAACCGTCCAAACCCAGCAATTGCACAAGCACACTGAATGCTGTACTTTAATAATATTGTAATGAAAGAAGGGCTGAAAGAAAGAAAGATGACGATCAAAATGTACACAAGAGGACTAACTTTCAATAGTTTGGTATATAAGACAATCATCTGGAAAAGCTACATCTGCCTTATTCCAACGAAGCATGCAGTTCACATTTACTAATTAATTAGACGAGAAGGATATGTTTTCAATGTCATGCAGTATAGTTAAGGCATGATGGCGTGTACAGTTCAAAGTCCCAGCAGCCTGCAGATTGACGGTTACATACATGTTCAGTGTTTCAAGAGGACATTAATGCAATAAGTATCATACGCTAACCCACAAGATCTTTTTTAAAGCGACGAAGAATAAATATTCACCTGAGATTGTATTCAGGTGTTTGTCCTAATAAAGTACAGTTCTGGAGCAAAAGACCCCCTTTTCCCTCAGGCAGGGCCGGATTGACAGTCCTCCGCCGTGTTTTCATCAACACAGCAGTATTTTGGCGCCATGCAGGGAGAAACACGTTACAACAGCGGTAACAGACACTAGGAAGGTCGGATAAGCCTACCGAGTTCGATTCTGTTTTGCCGTTCACACTCAAAAGCCTAAAAATAAAATAAATAAAACGACTTTAAATTACCTCAGTGTGTCAGTGGTGGTTACCAGTTAATTGGGATATTCGTATGGTAACATCAAAAATGAAAGGATCCAAATGAAATGTACATACCATTTCGTTCACATTACATGTGGAAAATATTAAAAAAACCAAAAAGTAAGCTGATCAATTCACAAAGCCACGAGATTTTTTTTCAACAACTAAAAAAATCCATAATCATACCTTAATTTCTGTAATATGCTAAACAGAATTATAAAATTATAGTAAAAAATGCTTCTCACTAATTAAGAGCACTTTTATGGCAACAATTATTATACACAAATTAGTCAGGAGTCCATAGCACCAGGTATAAAATAAATAACTGAGTATTTACATACAAGACAGAACTCATGTGCTTAATGAAATTCGAACAAAACGTAAGAGAAAAAGAAAAACATGGATTTCTGAAAACACATGTAACAGAAGCATATCCTTAATTCAGAAACTACCACTAGCTTCAGGTTTATTTTAAGCTTTAGATTCTTTGTAGGTATTTTGGTACTTTCTTTTGGCAGTTATATGACAATGGGCATCACCAATATCCCCCAGACTGGCAGAGGGACATTATATCAACTGCTTCATGTTTTCAGTCACACATAATAATCTATAATTAAACAGCTTGGAAATAAATACAAAGCCACAAATAACATGTACTGGATTACAGAGTTTACGTAATAAACGTTAAGACTGTACTTATGTACAAAAACTTGATCTGCTTACAACAAACATTAGTGACACCAAACAATGTAGCCTTTTCTTGGGGGGGTGTAAGATTCTCTTGTAAACGACACATTCTCAGTGCAAGGAGGATGACGGCGTCTCCGTCTGGATGCCAATCAGGGTCGGGGGCTGCTGGCCGGCAACCGACGCCAAGGAGGGGCGAGGATTGAGGCGCGGGGGCATGGGGTTGGAGGGTCGGATGAGGGGGGGTGGCTGGTTGAGCGCCGGCCGGAGGAATCGGGCCTGCTGCTGGAGCGGTGGAGGCTGACGGTGCAGGGCGGGGGTGCTGGGCAGGCCGGGTCGCAGCAGGGGCGGCGGCTGGTTCAGGGACGCCGTGCTGGTGGCGGAGGGCGGGGCCAGCGAGGCCTGAGCCACAGGGGACGGGCCTGACGCTGGGGTCATCTGGCCCTGGAGGAGACACTCGGTTAGTTCGCATTTGCTTCTCATCAGACCACCTGACTGAGTAACTCACGTCAACATCAAGCAGCGGGTTAAACAACGCTGACAAATGTCAGATAAGGGGGTGAAAAAGAAAAGATTACTGTAACCCTTTCGTATTTTTAAGCTAAACCAGCTTTTGTTGCTACTGGAAAATTTGAGAAATCGGTTCACACTCAATAAAGCAATAGAAATTGTTAGAAATAAATCAAGAATTTATTAATAACACTGAGGCACGAGTAGCCTGGAGTTAAACAAACGTTTTGCCAGATTGCGGCTTCATCAGAGTATAACAGAAACTAACAGGATCGAGGTCGTTTAATATAGTTTATTTTATTTTGGCACAACGCACCGTTCAACTGTTACATTTTTTTGGTCTACCTAGTAGCGCATACTTTTTAAAAACTGATCTACATAAAGTTATGGCACCCAAAAGGATGTTGTTGGAAGCCATTAACAATTCAAGGCGTTTACACTCATAGCGAAGCTGCTTGCTACCATCCTCTTCAAATGCAGGTCAAAGAAACAAACAAACAAAAAAAAAAACAAAACAAAAACAAAACGTGTACAATTTGCCAAATATGACTGCAACACATTTATAACTGAGCAAACAACAATTGAGCTCTGTAAATCAAGGAACTCTAAACCTAATTCTGCCATTGTAATGTAAAGCAATGCTGGGGGGATGGGATTAAAAATCTGCGATTAAAAATAATAATAATAGTAATAATAATAATAATAATAAAAAATCAGAATTATAGGTTGCTTTAAATCAAAAACAAATAACAACTGCCACATGGACGAGGAATACACTCCCTGCTTTAAAAAAAAAGAAAAACAAAATAAATTCAAAAAGTATAATGTAACCTAAATATATTACAATTTATATGAACAGAGTCTAATATATAGGTGACTCAAAACCATATGATATCAGCAACAAACCATCTATGGCTGTTAATTCGCAAGGGTTTTAAGGGTAAGAAGAACGGTCCACAACCTCCTCTTCCTCTTCATCTGTACTCTTCCCTGATGTCGGAGTGTTGGAGCTGTTTTTGCCCTCCTCCCCTGAGGTCGCAGCGTCACCGTTGGGGGCGCGCGTTCCTTGCTCCGCCTCCCACTCCTGCAGCACTTCCTCCAAGTTAAATCGACGACGGTAGTTGACAAAGAAGTTCTTTACCTGCCCTACGGTTTTATTACCAATAACGTCAGCGATAGCTTGGAAGTCTTTCCCGTATTTCCGGACACCTGGGGAGGAAAGTACATCGTACAGATATTCACAACTGCTCTCGCACAGGCACTGATTGCAAATCATCCTTACGATAACCGCAGACGGATGTCAGATATGTATTTTAGCTATTTTCTATAGCAAAAGCGACAATTACCTTGAACGGCAAGAAGCTGTTCGTCTGTTGTCCAACGTGCATTAATTTTCTGGTTGCACTACATGAGAGACATACATATTAGTACACTGAATATATTAGTACACAATACATATTAGTACACAATACATATTAGTACACTGATAATATAAGTATACAGTACATATTAGTACAATGAAGATATATATTAGTACACAGTACATTTTAGTACACTAACTACCACCAGAAAATTTGCTCCCAAGCATATAAACTTTTAAACAGTTAATCCACCTATTGTTCTTTTGGGTGATTGTGAGGTCATAGTTTCACAATAAAATCCACAAAAGCAGGTGGTCATTGTTACCTCAGGCAATCTGTAATCATCTATACCAGACTCCATCTTCTGTTTGAGAATGCTGTTCAGCTGTTTCGCATTTTGGACCTGAAAAAAACAAACACAGGTCACAAAATGAGAACGATCCGGTACAGCAGTACATTAATACTAACAGAATGAAATGTCTGAAAAGTTAAAGCATATTCATTAGGTCAACCAAAGAAATATACTAAGTGCCACTTCCTGACACAGTTTTGGGCATAACTTTAAATCCTAACTTCTTAGAGGTCACCACACACACGTCTAGAAGGCTTTTACATTCTGTCCAGCACTGAGATGTCACCAGTGCAAACCAGAGCGAGATCCCTGCATCAGAATGGTAAAAATGTGATACCTGTCGCTTTAAGGACACCAGCTCCATGTCCAGCTGCCTGAGGACGGTGTTAGCAGCTGTGGAGCTACAGGACACGGCCACCACGTCCTCCTGAGTGAGGTACATGCCCTTGGGCGGGCGGCACTTGGAGCGCTGTGAGTGGTGGCGGTGCTGGAGGGTCTGGTGCTCTCTCCTCCCCAGCCCGATCTTCGTGGTTGGGGTCGGTGGCTCAGAATGGCTCTTTGGAGGACAGCACACATATGAATGAACAAGCAGCTGAAGATCAGCAACATGGATCTCTAGATATCTCCCCGAGATCTGAACCGACATAAGGCAAAAACTGACTGCAATGTCACATCAAAATTCCAAGAGATCTGCTCTTTCAAATTCTTGATTCCAGTGAAATGTAATTAATTTTTAAATGAAATGAAATACATTTTTGAAGAGAGTTACCTCTTTTTTCGTCTCCTTGGTTGGGTCATAATCACTGTCATTTGCTTCAATAGGATTTGCTTCCTCCATTTCTTCGTCGCTATCATGGAAAACAGTTTATTACTTTTTGTGGAAATCAGCTGTAACAGTTTTTGCGATGCCAGGTGCTGGAGTATTACCTCTCATCTTGGTTACTCCGGTTTGCCAGTTTTCTCGCTTGTCTGTCCATCAGACTTGTCCTGGAACGGGTCTTTTTCCATGAGTAGTAGTATTTCACTAAACTGGAAATAGATTTATCCGGCAGCTAAAATAAGAAAATAATAGGTTCATTATTAAAAATAGAAAGTCTTCAGTTAAGAGTATGACAATGCCCAACTAAATGAAAAACTCTACCACTTTTCAATACTGAAATAAGAAATACATCACACTGGTCTTCAAGTAATTTGCACAGGGCTGATGCCAACTACAAATGAGAGTAATTAATACAACACCAACACGTCATGTTTCAAAAGTGATGCACAATAGATGCAAGGTGGTGAGTTACCATTTGTTGAATCCTGTGAAAGCTTTTGCCATGAAAACTAAAGGCCTGCTCAAATAAGACTTTGTCCTCCACAGTCCATTCATCAGGGAAGGGAGTGAAGTTGGGCAGGTCAGCCAGTGACTTTTCTATGTTATGCTTGTGCCAGAACAGCATCCCCAGAGCCTGCAGGGGGCACCAGAGAGTCAAAGGTGTGGATTTCATTACCTAACATAGCTTTATTACCAATAAAATTTCATGTTCTCTATACTTGCATTTCAATATTACCGTTTCTGCCTAGTTATTATTTTCAGTAAATTCACTGTCAACAGATAAAAGACCAACCTGCTCAACATTGTATCCATGTTTTTCTTTCGCAATGGCAATATATTCATCCACTGCGAAGAGGAAACACTGTTAGTGTAAGCAAAGCAGAAAGATGCAAAAGAGCTATATGAATAATAAGAGCAAATATGAATCTTACATTTAGTATCAACAATCGTGTGGTATGGAGACCACACCAGCATCCCTCCACTGTCCTTCTCATTGTACTTTGTAGATCCTTAAAAAAAAAATAATAATAATAATTAGCCCTACAAGAACTGAGAAATTATCATAAATATTGACAATATTTCCCTTACCACTTTTATATATCTATTTTATGAAAAGCAGAAGTTAAAAAGCCTAAAAATAAAGTAAAATCTATTTGGTACAGGCGACTTTTTATGGCAGACTTAACACGACAAAAAAATAAAAATAATCAACGCTAAAACAGTAACACAGATTGGGGCTCCTGCTATTTCTCCAGAAACGGTGTTTAAACCATTAAGATAATTGCAGATAATCTGCAGAAAATATAATGTCGTATGAATGATAGCTAATAATAAATCAATAGTCAAAATATTCATTAACATGTTAGGAACATATACTTAGAAAGCATATTTAATACATTTTACCATGAATACATACTTATTTATAGTTTGCCTATTTATATATTATGGGATCGCAGCATCCTTGCGGTTTAATATAAAAGTTTACAGAGAGGTTAATCGCCGTTTTCCGTTTGCCGCCCCCGGGGATGTATGCACACGTTTAAGTTTAACTGCAGCACCCCGGTTTCAGGGTCCCGTAATGCTCCAAGGTGAAGATGAAAAAGGTTGTAGTTCCTCTATCTGACTTCGCACTGGAGGTCAGCTGAACCGCCTTCAAAATGTCGCGGAGGCACGGCGATTAAGCAGCAAACTCGGCCGCCCCATTAACACTTCGCGGCGACACATTTTTGTAGTTTAACCTCCCGCCAGGAAGCAGCCAAATGCGCTGTCAAAGCTACGCAGATCAAGTGGCCGTATGAGTTGTTTTAAGGAAAATTTCCATAGTTAGTTTGATTATGGCCAGGAAGGAGAAGAAACGAGTTGGGTGGAAAGGCTGCATTGCATGCATTCGTGCAGAGCGATGTTAGGGGGACCGGAGAGGCCGATCGACGGCTCGCCTATGAATAACTGCAGACATCGATTCATTGCCATCTATTTCGACGCAAATAAATGTACATTTTAAAAATTCATTAACCAATAGCATTTAAATCTCTCGAGTAGACCCAAAAACTAGCTAGTAAGCAAAGAGGGCAGCTTTCGCGAAGTCATTAGATATACAATTAACAATTAAAATAACGCTCTAAAAAACTTTTGCATTACAAACTTTCAGATAAACCGTCGATAGTTGTTATTATGTTGAAATTTTTATAAAAATATCATTAAACGTTGAGGTTTAAACAGTGATCGAGGCTACCACTTGCTAGCGTCAGGTACTGTACTGCTAGCAAGATGGTTGATATAGTCGATAATACTTTACCAGGATCGTATTCAGGGATAGTCGCTTGATATTCCGATCCCACTCGCATTCCAACGTCTAGAAAAATAAGTACAAAATAATGCAAAAACTATTCCAACAAAGTATATGTTTTTTTAACAAATAATTAGTAACTACAGTTAAAAGACATAGTTCGAGGCTATACCATGCTCTTCGTCGCTGCCACTATCGTCTGAAAAATGTCCATTCGAAGCGTTGGATGGGCTTTTTGTTCCATTTGATCGCCCTTTCCCAAGATATTCTGAGCCTTTTTCCATCATCCCAGGCATTTATAAATATTTATTTGCTTTCCTTATTCAAATAAAAAAAAATTCAAGCGTTCAATGTACTTCTCCCTAACCGTGCTGTTTTGTACCAACCCCAGTTCTGCGCTGCGCAGTAGTGTCACTGTGCAAATGTCAAGTATTAATCCACCTTCATCAAAATCGATTCTTGTCTTTTGGAATCATGACAAAATTTTCTGCATATTTACCAAACCTTTAAATGAGAACTGATTTTTAAAGAAAGTTTTACAGCTATACATACCTCTAAATCTATCGACTGTTGTAGGTCCTATATTCTTCAGCGGAAGGAATTGTCGCAACCATGCAGTTGAACTACGGCCTGAGCTTAAGCCGGTTAAGATAGAAAACACTTTGCAAGAGTGGACATCGAATTTTGTGATTAAGAAAATAAATAGAAATAGAAATGTACATGGCCTTTAACAACAATGTTACTGTTAGACAGTAGTAATAGAATTTTATTTTTTTTAATCAAACGTTATCATTAAGACAGTCATTTTTCACTGATAAATTTACTGTACCAACTCTCAACCTTTAACAACTTTTAAAATATAATAACAGCCTTGTTAAGCAGGGATTTTGTAAGTAATGCAAACTCCCCATATCTATGAATATACGTGTTAATCTCCTTATATTATTTTAACCAATCAAGAAATGTATGCAAAAGTTTTGCCAGAAAAGCGTCAGTACTTCGGTAGTTACTTAATAATTTATATACAGTTTATAATGACAGAATACACTTTGTTCCTGTGTTTTCTATATACATATATATATTATTGATAATCAATGGCAATTTTTCTACCAGCAGATGGAGGCAACGCACTTCTCTCCGAAAGTAACAGGAAACAGTTGCCGAATTGTGACAGAGATCGTGCATACCGTTAACTGTCCAGGCGTATTATATTATAATATAATTTAATAGTAACAAATCACAAAATCGACACATGGAGCTTAGTATAATTTTCAAAGAATATTTATTATGATTTCTTCTTGCTTTTGTGTCTAAAATACACAAGACAGCGGTTTTGGTTAGGCTAATTTTTAAAATCGTCCAACTACAGGCTATTACGGAAAAGCATTATAAAGTACAGGATCTTAATTTTGTTTAATACGATCAATGGGAACCAGGCATCTATACTTATCAGCCAGATATGATACCATTTAAAATCCAAATTTACCAAATAATTTTTTTTATTGAGACTCGGAACTATGTTAGCGAATCAAAATCTTAAAATGAATTATTGATAAATATGCTTAATCTTTAGATACTGTGGCTTTCATAATAAATCATTCTCACTTTACTATTTGCAATGCTTAGATTAAAATAAGGATAACAAAGTACTGCATGATGTTAGTGTATAGGTATTTAAATTCAGAATTTGCCCATGATAATTACCAGGTTTACCTATAAAGGTTGTATAATAAGTACACCGGCTGGACTCTTAGTGCAACTTTTTGGGTCTCTGTTTATCCAACTGATGATATAGGTTTTTATGGTAGATGTAACATAAATTTAGTAACGGTTCTATTGAAATATGATTTTTTTTTTTTGCAGTCCAACTGATTAAGAATTATTTATATTTTTTAAGGGATTTCGATTTTTTTTATGGTAGATTTAACACATAAATGTTGTTGTAAAGCGTAGTAACGGTTCTATTCAAATACTATTTTTTTGTTTGCAGTCCAACTGGTTAAGAATTATTAATACTTTTTGAGGGACTAGGGACGATGGTGTTCTTTTTATTGGCTAATCCCGGAGATTAGGTAGAGGCATATTATTGACAACGTCCATAAATCCTTTTTCTATACCCTCTTGTTCAATTCAGGGTCGCGGAATTTACGGAAGAAAGGCAGGAAATAACCCAATGCGGGGCGCCAACCCACCGCAGGCCACTCACACCTACTTGGAATTTGGTAACTGGGCGGGGGGACTGGGAAACCCAGGAAACCCCATATGCGAACGTCACACACGTAGGGCCAGGGCAGAGCCTCGAACGCTGGTCCCATGGAACAGCGCTATCCACTGCGCCGCTGTGCCGCCCATACCGAAAACATGAATGTATGTTTCGTTATTGTTTACGAGTATTATACATTATTCATGCGTGCTTCTTGGCCAAACTTTTTCAGATATGTGAACTTGGATGAGGATTAGCAGGAAAGAATCCTTATGTCTTGCCACATACTGTCAGTCGGATTTAAATCTCGGCAAAATAAATCATAAACGTTCCTGTCGCCAAGCCGGTTAAGGCCAATATATTGCAAATAGTGAATTTTGTTCATTTGCAGATTTAAGTTAGTTTTCATCAAAGCTTCGGCCTTCATTAACTCGAAATATATTGCCCTTCCAGGCTCCGCAAATGAGAAGCACCGCGAAATTACCCACGTGGCTTTCAGCGCGGTGACGTCACCCCATATATTTCAGACCGGGGCAGTACTTTGAATTTGTGCCAACTAATTGCGTATAATAAAACTATTATAAATCCAAGAAGTGGGTGCGATTTTTTATCATCTTCATCCATTTATCCTGGTTTCCTTTATTCTCTGACAGTTAATTTTTATTTGTTTGTTTATTTCTTCCAATCCAGAAATTTCGTTTTGATCCATTAAAATCACATTTTGTATTGCATTGTTGGTAAATATAGCACGTTTGTTCCATTTGTTGCTTGCACTTCATGCTTTCTGCCAGCTGATGGACACCAAGCCCCATACATGTGCGAATAGCAGGCATCTTATCCACTTCGCCACCCAACCAGAAAATCAAGGGACGGATCAACATTCGCTTGTTTCCACTTTTCTTCAACAGGGGGAGTTTGGTCTTGGGCTGATCTAGGATCACGGAGGCGAGAGGCTCCTATCGGAGTCCCAGTTAGAAGGGAGACTATGAGGACGGCGGGCTGGGAGCAGCGTCCTGCGGATGGCTTTAGGGACCATCCGGACAATTCAGACACTTTCCACGCGTACTGAATGACCCGGTCGGGATGGCTGGAGGTCGGAGAGGACTGGTAGCTCCCCAGAACACTTTCCTAGAGAACATTGTAAGACGATCAAACGGTAAGAATTAACACATACCTTATAAGCATCCACCATAAAATATTCATCATTACAGCAGTGATTGATAATATAGTTTTTTTAATTGATTCGCGTGCGGACTATATGCATGTTCATCTTGCACAAACCAAATGAATGGTAGAAAATAGAAAATGCAGATTTAATCTATTGCAGTATAATGTGCATAAAACATTTGAATAACCTGATTCTCACATTAAAAATCTTTCTCTTTGATGCATTGAACGAAATTGTTAGGAAGAGTTGCCTACACTGCAGGGAATAAATGTCATTGTCAATGGTGTCGTACTGTTAACTTTCGTGTTATACAATTACAGTTACCTGACATGGTGAGCACTAGCTATTCACGATATTATTTTGAAAATAGCTCATTTCACCAAGTGGTTTATTAACGATTAGTGTTCCGCACACATTTATGTAATTTTTCTGTTTTTCCCAGGTCACTACTTCACATTTCGTCAACGTGCTTGTTTAAAAAGTCCCGCACTCATCGTTGTCTAATTTCTTTGATATTTGCTGGTTGTCATTTTAAGGATGACTGAACCATTTGTAAGAGATGTATATAGCCTGAATAAGACATAGATCAATAACTGGTAAACTTCATATTAACCAATCACGATGTTTTTAATTTATCAAATACATGGAGACGGTGCATTAAGAGGAGGTTTAACATTCATATCACCTGTGATCGGAGAATAACATGAGCCTTTTAAACGTGATTCGCTTTCATATTAACTGGAAGGCTATAATCGAATGGCTCGTCTTCTATATAAAAGTTTATAGTAACAGTTATAGTCATCGTCTTCTGTTTGAGGGTAAAACCGTATTTAGGGGTTTTCCCTCCAAAATATGGTCGTGCTAAAACTAAATAACATATTTATACTTGTTTTTATGCAGACAGATTACTTGAGATGCTATGGATTATTTGAACTGCCTGTCATGTTCCGGTTTTTGAATGTACTTAACCCATGTGTATTTTACTTCTTCTAAATTGTAGATTCTATAGAATTTATCCTCATTTTGAAAATGGACTGGGGTCACTTCAACCCCAAAAATAACACAGGGGTTAAGACATTCTTGGAATAGGTATCCATGATTTTATGGAACGATTCAATATATGAGTTTGTACATTTTTTAAATTTCAATTGTGTTGAGAATTTTTGACAGACATCTAAAACTACAGTCACGAACACACCTGATATTGTAAAACGTTGAGCATAAGAAATTAATTGACTGTAGATAATGCAGTTAGTTACCTGAACCAGGAGGTGATTGTTTCAATTTGTTTGTGGTCTGGTACTGCCTGTCACCTAGGGCTTAAGAAGCATATTTGCTTTAGATTCATGCCAGTAAACAGTGGAGTACCTCAGTCATACTGTCTCATGCAATCAGTTCAGGCATACAGTCTCTGGAGGAGAATCAGTTCGGTTAAGTAAATGCTCAGTTGACTGACTCATCATGATGTATCATGGATTTTGGATGATTTCATTTTCTGTGAAAATGTTTGACACCGAAAGCTTTATCTTATTGGTAGTGCACTCAAAATTATATATATATATATATATATAATTTGTAGGTTGTGTTTGCAAGTTTGCAAGGGTTTGCAAGTTGTCATGCATCTTTTACACTTAAGTTCTGCAGAAATTCACAAGCACCTACATGGTTGTCTCAAGAAAATATCAACACATTGATGAATCACAACTTTCGCCTTCATGGTAAAGAGTTTACTTACTTTGCTATGCATTGAAATGGTGATCGGTACTTTGGTTGGCCGAAAATTGCCCAAAACCTGCTGCTCCACTGCCTGTCAGATAAATTGTGGGACGTTAAAGGGCACCTAGTGCAGCCAGAAGAACGGTAACATCTAAAATGCATATAAAATGCAGAGGGGCGACATCTGTGTTTTCCACCAGTCAACATCCAAAATGGCAGTGCAGCAAGACTGCAGTGACTGCAATTTGCCTTCTTAATGTAACGTGTAATAAAGTGCATTTGTGCATGAAACAATGAGTAATCACAGGATCCTTTTCATTTCTGGACGTGAGCTCAAAGGGGCAGTAAGCAGAGGTAACTAGAGGCTGTGCAAGCTTATGGTATATTTAAAATCATAAGCACAACTTTTGTTCTTTTCTGGATCTGTTTTGCTTGTTATGGTCTCCTTCTCATTTTGGGTAGCAAAGTAAAGTTTACATCGGGCTGCATCCACCTGTATTTTGGCATTTGTAGTGGTGGTGCATAGCTCAGTGGGTTAGGACGCTATGTGTTTGTGATCAGAAGATTGCCAGTTCAAATTCCATGATTGATTGAGAGATTTGGGCCTGTTGGGCCTTTGAGCAAGGCTGTAAACCCTCAGGTGCTCCTGTAACTGTCTGACTCTGCTTTCTTTTGAGAATATATATATATACACACACACACACACGCACATATATATATATATATATACACACACACACACACATATATATATATATACACACACACACACACGCACATATATATATATATACACA
>JAAGVU020000041.1:18302261-18313378 GCA_011763525.2 Mormyrus iriodes | reverse complement strand
TATTTGTATAGTGCATTTTCACAACATTACATTGTCTCAAAGCGCTTTACATTATCCCTGCCCAAAGCCCCCAGTAAACAAGCCAGAGGCAACAGTGGCAAGGAAAAACTTCCTCGTAGGAAGAAATCTTTGGAGGAACCAGACTCAAAGGGGGACACCATCCTCCAGGGGCGGACAAAGGAAGTCAAATTAACAAAGTCAAAAGGCAGGAAACACCCTGGACAGGATGGCAACCATGAAAGGGCACAATCTTCATCTTACTTATTTTTTCTGTATTTTATATCCTTTCTATCTTTAAAAATCTTTTTATTCCTATATGTATTTGTGTTCCTACTGTCTTAGCACCAACCACCAAAGCAAATTCCTTGTATGTGACAACGTACTTGGCAATAAAATTCATTCTGATTCTGATTCTTTTCTTTTTTTCTTTCTTGCATTGACAAGGATAGTCTTCCAACTTAGTTGTACCTTGTACAATGACAATAAAGGCATTCATTCATTCATTCATTTAAATTCACATACTTTGGGCAATTTCGAAACATCGCCTACATAACCCCATATAAACCTGACACACTCAGAGCCAATGACAGGAATTTTCATGCACTATATTGGAGTCGTGAGGCCACATTGAAACCCAGTGATCCACAATGTGGCCCACAATATTGCAAGTTCATTTAATATTTTCTCTTATTAATTGTGAAAATGCAAATAAATAGTGGACAATTAAAGTCATATTTTTTATCTCTTCTGTATGGTTTAAATGACCTTTTTTAAAATGGATTTAAAATAGCAACCATGGCCATAGGTATCCGCTGTGTTGTATTTTTTCCTGTTTTCAGTTGCACGATTTGTGTTGTTATGTGGCATCTACACGCAGCCTCACCTGCTGTCTTTGGCTTTAGTTATCTAAAGTGTAACATACTGAGTCTCTACGAGATTCTGCTGCTGATTTGAAATTCAGCTTTGGGTGGCAGCATAATAAAATGTGGGGTCACATGGTTGGAGTTTTTAGGTTCTTCAGTGTACGCTCTTTTGTAAATTTAAAGTTTGACAAACTGGTAAAGTGATATATAGGCTAAGGAAGTTGCCATGGATATGTTTGTTTAAATAATATAAATTTGCTTTATAGCTTAATGATAACTGTAACTGTTTGCAGTGTGGTCATGCAGCAGTGAGTGGCTTTACTATACAGTACATTACTTTTGAGATAGCATTGAGTAAGCTATTGTGTATAATATCTGTATATTTTGATTTATCTTTTTTCTCTTGTAATAAATATGGCATTTTTAAGTCATCTTCTTAACAGCCAGACATAGAATAGCATCCCTGTTTTTCATGTCCAAACTGTGTTCATGTCCAAAGCTGTTTACTCTGAGCTCAGCGGCCTGCCGAGAAAAACGCTGTGATCCTTGCATGAAATGTCAGGCCAGGAAAAGGGAAATCGGTAAAATAATAAGAATGAAGAAGACTTCACTGTGAACTGCATTATTAACCTTTTCTACAAGTGTTTCACAGTACATTAGAAATGTGCCAATATGGAGAAATCGTTAATTTTGTCTGAGCGATTTAAAAAAGGCAATCACTTCTAAATTAGTCCTGAAAATAATATTTATAAAAGCAGAAAATACTAATAGAGTCTTAAAATGTCTTTTAGTCCTGGGTGATGATAACTAGGAGTTCCAGCAGTGCTGGTCACATACTCTGATTTCAGTGGGGGCATCACATCTGTTGTGTGGATTTTGTCACTGGCCAGAGTCCTCTACTAGTACTATTTATGTTCAGCTTGGAAGCGTGCCGTCCACAGAGCCAGCTGAAATGGCCATCTGCCTCCTCCACTATGTGACACAGCCACTTATAACCTTGATGAATCACCATCCTGTGTCCTGTGTATAAATTTGCATGCTTTCCTTCTGAGATTTTGCATACTTTGTTTTAAAAACATGTATATTCCAGCTTATTTACATATTAATCAATCAGAATCTGCATTGTGGATGCACTTGGGCGCCTCCCACCTGTTAATTTTCTTGGAGTTTCTAATTTGTTAATACAGCCTTTAGTATAGAAGCCCAATAGTAGGTTCATGGCCCAAAGGTCATGTGTACCTTATCTTTAAAGGTGGATAGATCAGGTCCAGAAAGTAAAAATCCAGACCAAGATTTTGTTTCAACCATCCAGTTGAGTACTCTGTGACTCTATCACTCCACTGGCTGGTTGAAACAAAATCTTGATCTGGACTTTAACTTTCTGGACCTGAACTATCCACCTTTGCTTATCTTACTATATGAAAGACATTCGATAGGTGGTCATAAATAAAATCAACCCTCTTGGCAGAAATTTTTCTTGCTGTTTAGTTTCATTATTAAAATTTCTTAGTATAATGTGGTTTATGGTGTTTTTGTTTTTTAAACAAATGAAATAAGAACATTTTAGTAGAGGGTGAGTCTATAAATCTTTTCCTTTTTGTGTCCTTTCAACAGACACCAACTTTGTTCTGGGGAATGCCCAGATTGTGGACTGGCCCATCGTGTACAGCAACGATGGCTTCTGCAAGCTGTCTGGCTACCACCGGGCCGAGGTCATGCAGAAGAGCAGCACGTGCAGGTAGCCGCCATCATTGGGCTGTCTCCTGTCTGCTTTGCATTCAGGGCATACTCACATTTGGCTCGGTTGCCTTGTTCCACGCTCAAGCATGATTGTCCTCCTCCCCACTCCCCCCCCGGTCTGCGCTTACACTGTGCTTAACGTTCTGGGCTCGAGCATGCTTTCCTCATCACTGTGCAACTTTTTGTGTTGAAGAAAAGTGCTATCGCACAGCACAGTGGGGTTCATGATTAACGTCCTTATTTTGTGGTGTATTTGGAGTCATTTTGGGCGCGATGACTCACAGTCCTCTTATAGATTTATTGATTATGCAACACTGTGATTTTCATTTAACCCTGTTCCATGTATAAGAAGATTTTTACAAAGTTGGTCTCGTATTTTACCAAATATGTTGGTATTTTTGTATGTTGCATCCAGTTGTTCCTGGATACTATAGTCAACCCAAATTTCCAGCAAACACTGTACCTGTACCATAGACCAAAATGATCCCTATGGTGCGAGTTCACATGTTCTGTGCTCGGTCCCGGTTAGCCATCACACTAGATGTATACTGTCCCCGAGTCCAAAAGAACCATGCCCAGGCCCAGCTCTTCAAGCAGATTCAAGTATGGTTCAGCATACTATGATCACTTTAGTGAACTGGACTTTGGGGGGTCACACGTGCTTGGGTATGGTACAGATCGCCTAGTGTGAGTACACCCTCAGACTCTAACAAGACCCAAGTTAAAAAATGACAATGTTTTCTCACAGAAAAAAGCCAGTTCAAATACATATTTGAGTTATGGTTCACAGAGCAAAACACAGAGGAAGACTTGGAACTGTTCTGGAGACCATTTGGTTGCCAGTGTCTTTTATAATGGTGAGGGATGGTGTGACTTGGAAACACAGCCATCCGCTTTCTGTGAGAAGGGCTCTCCGTTTCCTGCCCCGTCAATCTGGAGGGAGGGCTCAGGGTTTAAGTTCCAGCCCCCCTCCTCTCGTCCATATTCCACTCCGCTCTTTCTCATAAAATCAAAGGAGTATTGCAGCAGGCTGTGTAAATGCGCCATGTCAATGGCACTTAGCCTTTCACACTTATGGTGTTTGCATGAATTACGTTAAAATGTAATGCTTTGATGTATCATTGATTGCTGCAAACTCTATTAAAAAGAACTGATGCCTTTTGGTCTGACGCAGCCGGACGTGTGCTTCTACATCTATAATAGCCCTGATTTTCCAATTTACACAAAGTCCTTTATTTCACTGAAGACAGCTGGAACTAGAACCGATAGTGCAACCAAAGCAAGTTTGAATGTTTCTGAATTTAGCTTTAAAAAGGTAAAGGATATACAGTTTTATTTGTATTCCGTTTTCCTATATCAATGTCATCAATTCATCCGTACAATAAATGAATGATATCATCGCATTAGGTGCTTGTATGGAAGAGTCCAAGTGTCATCAGGCTGCCATTTTAAGGCTTTGTTTTCATAGAACTGTGAAATAAGTACTAATATGTCTAAATGTAACAAATGTAACTGGTGTTTTTTTCACTTCTGCCTTTAGTTAGCCAGAGTTAGAAGTGAATCACCTTTGACTACTGAAAAGATGCAAAATAGAGAATTCTAGTCTTATGCTAGTCACACAGAGAAATTAAAGTGTATATTGGAATCAGGGGCATCGAAAAATTTTTGATTAGGGTGCCCATCAGGCGCCAGTTATATTTTTGGGGGTAGGCGCACCGCACCCTGTCTATTCTATGTGTCTGTTTAGAAAATAAAATTGCATTGCAATTGCATTATGAGAAACGCCAGCATAACATTTTTCCTGCCTGCAGGGACAGCCTGTGCTGTCTCTACAGGGAAAACCGTAATCGATATAAACGAATGGAAATAAATTTGGAGTGACTCAGCGGACATGTAAACACAGCATGTCAATGTTTGGCGTTCAGCTGGGGATATCCATTATTTTTGTTGACAGATTATTTCAAGAGGTTTTTACAATGAATAATTTCATTTCAGACTTTGGTAATTCAGAATATTTAAAATGGAATCATTTCTAACTGAAGGTTACAAAAACATCCATCTGCCAGAAAAAGACCAGATGAAACTGTTCTATCCAGGGAGCTCAATGATAATCTTGAGATATATCCTTCATGTTACAATAATCTGTCTTCATCAATGAGGCAGTCAGTGCTGGAATTTACCTCATGTAAATTCTTGGAGTGTCATATAGTATTTAAAATGGGTTTGATGCTCACATTGACTCAGTCGTTGGCTCTGTCTCCTTCTGCAGGTGATTGACCTCACTTGACTCTTATTCTAATTCTAAAGTCTAGACTATATATTGCTGAGTTTCCTGTTTTTTTTTTTATGCAATTCTGGGTAGTCTGTACAGGTACCTTTGACTATGTCTTGCTTTATCGAACTCCATGGATGTGGAAATACATATGGTTTCGGTACCGGTCTGCTGTCATGGACGCTTTCTTGTCACGATTATAACTCAAAAAGTATTTGATAGATCTTTTTCAAACTTTGTAGAGGGATTGTAGGGCTGATGAACTGCAGCTTTTTCAATTTAGACACAAATCACCCCAAAACTGAAGCAAAGCCGCTTAGTAGCAGCGAAGGGAAGGGTGACTGCAGATGACACTTGGCCTTTTGAATGTGACAAGTCAAAATGTATTTAATGGATATTACTACAGTCATCCCCTGGTATCTGCGGGGCATTGATTCCAGGATCCCTCATGGATATTAAAATCTGCGGACGCTCAAGTCCCTTACATAAAAATGATTTAGTATTTGCATATAACCCATGGCCATCCTCTTGTTTACTTTAAATTATCTCTAGATTACTTAAAATAACTAATACAATGTAAATGCTCTGTAAATAGTTGTTATACTGTATTGTTTAGGAAATAATAATGACAAGATAAAAATACATAATGACAAGATAATACACAGACAAGACACGATAGTACATGCTCAGTACAGACACAACCATTATAGTACATATAGAAAATATAATAATTAAGAAAATTCTCACCTCATTGACGTGGATTCAGCTTAGTGATCAACGTGCAACATATTCAGGATGCTTTTTGAAATGTAATGGAATTTTTAGATTTCTTTTTTTCCGTGGTTGGCTGAATCTGTGATAAAAAAAATACAGTTACCCACCAACTGGTGTAGAAAGATTATGCAAATTGTCATGTAATTGGAATATGTAATAAATGAATTGGTGTAGTTTCAGAGTTACATATCATGACTAAGACTCAGAGCATTCAGGTAAAAACACATTTATTGACTTTCACATTTTCAGCTGATCTATCAAGTAATTCTAGAGATGGTAGAGGTTGGGGGTGTGGGAGGAGTAGGGATTAGATGAGCGGGCTGGTGGGGCTGTTCAGGGAATACATTGTTGTCATTCAGACATAATCTTTCCTACTTGTGCATTCCCTTGTTTTCTTGTTGTGTGTGTTTTTCGTTCTTGGTTTCAGTAGAAAATCCAGTAATGCTTGAAGTGTTTGTGCCCATTCCCTCTGTCTGCAAGATCTCCATTTTGTCACAGAGGGTGTGTGGCATATTTGTACATTTTTAGTATCTAATTTAAGTAAATTAAACCTTGGAGCAAATGAGGGTAAAAAATTGACAATTCCTGGGAGATATGTTGTGTTAACACTTAATCCTTCAGAAAAACAAACAGCTTACAGCCACAGCCTGTTCTGACATCATAACAGCCATTGTAGTGTCCTGTCTCTAATGATCTTCATGTTTAATCCGGATGGATGCATGATAAATGCAGTATGATGCACCGATGAAATGTTGTCATCGTCTCTGTCATACCATCAACAGAATTCATGCCACTCTGAGGTATACGAATTACACAAGTTAATGGTTAGCATTGTTGTGATTAAGTGCAAAAGAAACATCCTGCAAACACGGGCCATGGAATTAAAACTGTAAAAAAGCATGAATTAAAACAAATAAATGCACCTGTGTTATATTAAACATCACTGTTTATGTGTGGGTATGATGAACACATATAGATAAAAACAAGGTGTGGGCTGGATGTACATTAAAAATATAGCGAAAAATCACAATAATTTGGTAACATTAAAATATACAAATGAATTACATGCAAGAGAAGTCAGAAAAATCATGCATTGGGACCTAAGGCTGAAAGACAAAGGAAATTTCCCTTTAAAACAGCTTCTATAAATATGTTCTGTAAAACAGCTGCATCTTTCCCATCTCTCATTTCATTTTGTATTTAAAAAAAATAAAAGTTTAATGCTCAGCTCCAGTCTGCACACAGCACATGATTATCAGGAAATAAAACGAAAGACTATGAAAGAAACAGCGACATAACCATAGGAGGTGTGGACGAGTGTGCATTTCTGCATGGAAACTGCAGACTGTTCAAAAGCGGGCAGGTGAATCCAAGGCTGCGGTGCTAGGAACAGCAGCAGATCAGTAATGGACATAGGTGTGGGTCATTGAGTTGACGGATGAGGGCATATAGATGAGAAATTATGGCCTCTTAACACCGTATTAAGCAGACCGTCGGTTTTCAAGTCAGAAATGTGGAAGTTTGTTAACAATGCAGACAGTGCCGTGAGAGAAGGTAGCAATGCGAAGGTTTTGGTATTTCTGAAAATGACGTGAAGTGGAATAACTATAGAAGCGAGGTATAGAAGAGCTACACATTTGATTTTATAGAATATCAGAGATATAAGAAGACCTCTGCTGTCATGCTATTGTAAAATTTCTATGCTGTGCTGTTTATGAGGCCTCATAACTAATTG
This sequence comes from Mormyrus iriodes, assembly GCA_011763525.2. Classification (NCBI taxonomy): domain Eukaryota; kingdom Metazoa; phylum Chordata; class Actinopteri; order Osteoglossiformes; family Mormyridae; genus Mormyrus; species Mormyrus iriodes. Next base: position 18,305,994 of record JAAGVU020000041.1, on the reverse strand, counting down.
TTTTGATATGTAGCTGTAGGTGTAGCTGTATAAATACTCATCTAGTACAAACAATACTATATGAAACCTAGATCCTATAAAGCTGTTAACAGAAATACTATATTCCTCTTTTTCACAACCATACTGTATGTCTTTGCGCTACATTTATCTTTATGACATGCTTCTTTCTGTAAATGTTACCTGAAGAACGTATTGTGGAAATATCTGCAATGGAAATGTATGTGTTATTTTTCTGACTTGCTATAACACATATTGTATCATCTCTCCTTTATGTGTTTTCTAGCTTCATGCATGGTGAACTCACCGACAAGGAAACGTGCGAGAAAGTCCAACAAACCTTTGAAAACTATGAAACAAATTCATTCGAAATTCTTATGTACAAGAAGAACCGTAAGTCACCAATTCTTAAAGAAACACAAACCAAGATGATTTGATACCCACAGCATTACTAAACATAATTTAACTGTTATTTAATTTTAATTTCAACTTTTAGCATTTTATATGCTTATTAACCACAATATCATTGTCCATGCTATTGTCACTTTTTTTTCTTCAGGGATGCCTGTCTGGTTCTTCGTCAAAATTGCCCCGATAAAGAATGAACAAGACAAAGTGGTATTATTTCTGTGCACCTTCAATGACATCACAGCCTTTAAGCAGCCCATCGAGGATGATTCATCTAAAGGTTGGTCTGGGCCACTAACACACAAAGTGACAGGACAAAGGAATTTGCAGTGAGCTGTGTGTGATGCATTGTTCATCCGTATCTAAACAAGTGTTACAAAAATGCAACATGAAATACCTTTAGGCCTAGTTTAATTATAAATTCCCATTCAACATCTGATAGAAGGCAGTGTACATGTAAATGTACTTAGAATTCAGGCAGTTTGCTTTGCTCTGTTTCAGTATATCCTGAGTAAACAGAATATCAGGGACACCGTCCTAATATTGCACTGTACTCAATATTGCCCTTTCAGTGCATAAATATGAAGTTCATTAAATCATTAGAAATTCTTCTAAATGGGTTATTAACATTTATTACTTTGTATGCCGATTCGCTTTAGTAATTCTGAGCTGTTTTTCCACACATGTGTAATGCCTCTCACTTTGAGATTTGTTGAGCTGGCTAAGTTGATCTCAGTACACAACTTGTTTCATTTATTACACGGGGCAGCCATACGTGTATAAGCCTCTGAGATAATATGGCTGTTTGTTTCTGCTAAGGCTGGGGCAAGCTTGCCCGTCTTACCCGAGCCCTGACGAGCAGCAAGGGGGTCCTACAGCAGCTGGCCCCCGCCGTCCACAGGGGCGAGAATGTGCACAAGCATTCGCGCCTCGCTGAGGTAGGCACGCGTCTCTCCGTCTGTCTCGCTCTATCTCCGGAATATTGCTCAAACTATCCCGCCCCGTTGTTTGTCTCATCCGACCTCACACACCGTGTTGATAGCCTCTGCTGGAACTCCTCCAGATAGCAGCAGCGCGTTTCACCATCTCTAGGGATGGAGTGGAGAAAGAGATGATGTTTTGATGCTGCTGACAGGGGTGCTTGTTTACAGGCTCTTCAATGTTGTGTGGCTCCTCGGCAGATGTGAGATTAAAAATCCTAGTTTGTTTATCATATTAAGTCATTGTGGAAGACAATGAAAATATACTGAATTTTACTAGAGGGTGATTATTTATGCAGTACTGCTAAGCTTGAATTCATTTTGGATAGGGCTGGACAATTAATCGAGTTTCAATTTCAATTGTGTTTTTGGCTTCCTACGATTATCAAAACAAAATAATCAAGATAAAACGATTCTGCCACATTTCCTTTGACAATGATGCTCCCGTTTTGTCTTGTTATAAATCCAGTGCGCCAATTTTCAGCCCCTTTTTATTTGCTTCTCAATTGAATCATATTTAGAGTTCATGGAAATCCACTGTTAAAAGACAACTTTTTTTTCCAGCGTTCAATAGATGCATAATCTTTCCAAAGTCACGTAGTGATTATGATTTTTGCCATAATCGAGCAGCCCTTGTTTTGGACTAAGATTTTACGGTCAGTAGTATTTAGTGCCAGCCTTACCAAAAACATTATTATGTAAAATTGTATAAAATTAATTATATTTAAAAAAAAACAATAAAGTTAAGGTGAAGAGTAGGTAAGGTTATGGTCGAACATGAATACAGCACTCATGACCGCTTTCACAAATGTAAAAGTTGGTAAGAAGTACTGTTAAATTACAGAGAAAGGAAAACTTTTTATAAGGTCTTCTGGTAATCATAATCCATCCATCTTCCAACCACTTATTCAGTATAGGGTCACAGGGTAGCTTCAATCCAATCTCAGGCAACACAGGGCACATGGATTGGGGACACCCTGGATAAGAAGCCAATACTACATATCAATGACCCAAGAAATCTCCTTTTGGTTGGTTAAAGCCAAAGAAAGGTTGTGAAAACGGGGCCTAGAAATTCTTTCTTCCTCTCATCCCCACAGGTGTTACAGCTTGGGTCAGACATCCTCCCACAGTACAAACAAGAAACACCAAAGACACCCCCTCACATTATCCTGCACTACTGCACATTCAAGACCACGTGGGACTGGGTCATTCTCATCCTCACCTTTTACACTGCCATCATGGTGCCCTATAACGTCTCCTTCAAGACCAAGCAGAACAACGTAACCTGGCTGGTGGTGGACAGCATTGTGGATGTGATATTTCTGGTGGACATCGTGCTCAATTTCCACACTACCTTCGTGGGACCTGCGGGAGAAGTGATATCAGACCCTAAACTCATCCGGATGAATTACGTTAAGACCTGGTTTGTCATTGACCTGCTGTCGTGTCTACCCTACGATGTCATCAACGCCTTCGAGAACGTAGATGAGGTGAGTCCCCATTCCTGGATTTATTGTATTTCCTTGGTCACTGCCATCCTTACTCCACAGATGTTCCTCAACTATGGTGTTAGCCACAAGGTTATTTGTTTGAGCATCTGGATTATCCTTCATACAAGGAATCAAGCTTTTTTAAAGGTCCATAATTACAAACATTTCTGATTTCCATTCAACAGTCATAATTCATTATGTCAGGTGAAAGGTTTCAGTCGGATTAATGTCGAAATAAACTTTCAAAGTTAAAAGGTTTTGAGGTAAAAGTTGAATTTTGTGGATAGCTTCTCCTAGCATAGCGATTCCAAAAGTGGGGATCATGAGAGGATTTGGAGAATATGTCTATAAGCATAATGTTAAAAATATCCTATTTTAACTGTAACTGCAACTGCTGGATGGCAATACATCTACCAACACAGGTTTGCCACAGTATCAGCTTGCACTCTAATAAAGGTTGGGGATAATATAAACCTACGGGGGCCACGAATCTCTGGCTCTTGTATGTGTGTATGGAGTATGGTGTATGGAGTATGTGTGTAAGGCATATGGTGTATGTGTGTAAGGCATATGGTGTATGTGTGTAAGGCATATGGTGTATGGTGTATGGAGTATGGAATATGTGTGTAAGGCATATGGTGTATGTGTGTATGGCGTATGGACTATGTGTGTATGGTGTATGCGTGTCTGGCGTATGGAGTAAGTGTGTATGGCGTATGGTGTATGCGTGTATGGTGTATGGCGTATGCAGTATGTGTGTAAGGCATATGGTGTATGTGTATATGGCGTATGGAGTATGTGTGTATGGTGTATGGAGTATGGTGTATGGAGTATGTGTGTATGGTGTATGGAGTAAGT
>JAAGVU020000041.1:18262581-18275085 GCA_011763525.2 Mormyrus iriodes | reverse complement strand
GCTCACACCCACACTGACAGTCACACACCTCCTAGCCGAGCTCACACCCACACACACAGTCACACACCACCTAGCCGAGCTCACACCCACACACACAGTCACACACCACCTAGCCGGGCTCACACCCACACACACAGTCACACACCACCTAGCCGGGCTCACACCCACACTGACAGTCACACACCATCTAGCCGAGCTCACACCCACACTGACAGTCACACACCACCTAGCCGGGCTCACACCCACACAGACAGTCACACACCACCTAGCCGGGCTCACATCCACACTGACAGTCACACACTACCTAGCCGGGCTCACACCCACACAGACAGTCACACACCACCTAGCCCGGCTCACACCCACACTGACAGTCACACACCACCTAGCGCCTGTGCACTCCTCATGAATTAACCACACGAAACGGCTCAAATAAAGAACTAAGGTGAAGTCCAAAGTTGTATGTCTTGTACAGACTGACGGTCTTATTCAGTGTAGACTGATAGTCTTTGCAGTAAATCTAAGCTTCAGTCACTGTGTTACTGGCTTTCTGTCATTATAAAACAATTCAATTTCCAAGCAAGTGTTTAATTACCGCTAGATTGGTGAAACGCATTATTAAATACTACACTGGCGACCCTTGTGCACACTACAAGCGTGTGAAAGTAGACAATTTTTAATATCTTATTTTAATGCATGGGTAACCAGCATATTGTGTGATCAAGTCCTATTTCTTGAGATGTTGCTGCTGATATGTAGAATTCTTTATTCTGTTTCTGCAGTCTTCCATACAATTATTAATGAACAAAAAGAATAGTAAGTAAAGATGGTACTGTATTAAAATGTTCCTCCAGTCTGTAAATCAGTATGTATGCTTAAAAATGTTTGTCATCTTGGCTGGATTTTTCAGCAATTAATTTGTAGTTTCGGAAACATGCAGATCAGAAATTGAGAAAAACCCGGATGATGATGATGGGTGTGGCCAGGGGTGGCCTATCTCCAGCATTTTACATGCATGAAAAGTCAATAAGGAAAAACAAAAGAAATTGCAAATAAAAGCTATAAATACCCTCACTTCAGAGTATTGCCTGCTCTTAAGTCCCATTGATCTTTGTGACAGGGCAGCTGTGTGATTGGCTGGGTGCTTGCTGACAGAGCATCTGTGTGATTGGCTGGGTGTTTGCTGACAGAGCAGCTGTGCGATTGGCTGGGTGCTGTCTGACAGAGCAGCTGTGCGATTGGCTGGGTGCTTGCTGACAGAGCATCTGTGTGATTGGCTGGGTGCTTGCTGACACAGCAGCTGTGCGATTTGCTGAATTTTTGCTATGCCCTTCTGAGAAGTGCACTCCAGCATGGACCCAACTTTCCACCAGCCACTGACAAAGGCTAATGTCCATCTCTGCCTTTCTAAACATTGCACTTTCATTTTAAGTATCGTACACACAATATAGGTTTACCAGTTCGTCCACCCATCAATCCTCCAATTCCTTATCCTGGTTCCGGTCAGACTGGGGGGGCAGGTGAGGCCATCCCAGGCAGTATTTTAAACGTGGCTGGATAACACCCAGGATGGGATGCTAATCCATCCTTCTGAGGAGTATTAAACATATTTTCATTATGGAAAGTTTTCTGTTGGTGTCATAAGGTATTTCTAATGATAGTGCTGCATCTTCCTTAATATCCATATATTTTTTTGTTAAATTACCCAATGGTAATTTTATTGAGGGTGTTTATCAGGTGACGTTATCCAAAACATGCAATGATATGATCTACTGGCTGAGTGATGTGTACCTGATGTGCAGAAATGTGCAATTTTGCCTTTTGATTATCACCGTACCCCGACACCTTCTTGGTCCCAGCTGGACTCACTTCTACCTTCTTTGTTCGCTTCTGCAGGTCTGCTGGTGCCAGTTTACAGGGTGATGGCGGTGTAGCAGGAGTATAGACCAAAACTGGTCAGCATTGTACATATCAGGGAATCTGCCTTTGGAGACTTAATGCAGGTTTTGTCAGCCTAGTCCTTGGGAGCCCCAGACAGTCCACATTTTTGTTCACTCCCAGCTCCCTGCCATGAACGGTCTGAGAGTCACTGGTTTACAATGAAAACTTCCCAATAAGCCTCATGTCAATGTGTGATAGCTCCCCTTCATGTCTTTCTGCTAACTTCCCATTTGTAACACGCAGAGAGTTACGCCCAAATTTTAAATGCTTTAAATATGACAAAAACCGTTGCTTCACCAACATTAACCGGCGTGTCCATCTTCTGTTTCAGCACTCCTGTACGCAACCATCTTTGGTAACGTGACCACCATCTTCCAGCAGATGTATGCCAACACAAACAGGTACCACGAGATGCTGAACAGCGTGAGAGACTTCCTGAAGCTCTACCAGGTGCCCAAGGGCCTGAGTGAGAGAGTCATGGACTACATTGTCTCCACCTGGTCCATGTCCAGGGGAATAGATACTGAAAAGGTACTTTGTGACCCCAAAACATTCCCAACATTCCCAACAATTCATATTCTCTGTGTTGATTTACACACAATAGACCTTCCTATAGCAAATGTTATTAATATGCATTAGTTGAATGGCTGAAAAGGTCAATAGCAACTCATTCTGCACGAAGAAAGATTGTTCCCATTAACAGATTCCTATTCAGTTTTTTTCTTCAAAGGTTATATAATATCTATGTTGACCAAATGATTAATAAATGAAAGTTATTATGACAAAAGTAACCAAATAATGCTACTTCCATACAAAAATGGGAAAATATATAATGCAACACACTGGTTAAACGATCACAGGTTCTCACTAATTTAAAATAATGGATCATGAAGACTGACATGATCGAAAACCTGTCTGATGTGTTCAATATCCCTGTGTTCGCCGAATACGCTGTATTAGGTGTATAGGTGTTAAACTAGTGCACACTTACATACCCGTAAAAATACTTGCATACTAGTAACACATGTATTGACTTGCATGCACGTGACTTTCTGCTGTTTGAGTCAACTTCTAATTACCCACTGGGGGTCAATAAAGTACTATGTCATTATCCCATGAATTCGCTTACATGGATACCTTACTCTGCACACCATGGTTACCAGGCGACCCTTTCCGGAGCAGTGACGGTCATTAACACATATTTCTTCCTTGTATCTTAGTCAAGTCTTGTTAAATGTATTGCTGATAATTATTTAATACAGCATTTATCAGTATTGTTAAACGCATTTATGTTAATTATGTTGAGTGTTGCAGTATTTGGTGGTATTGCAGGTTGTAGTTGTAGCATGAATGAAGAGAAGAGATGACTGACTGTCCTCTCTAAGTCAACTGAGGTCACTGCCTATCGATTGTGAATTCAGATACTGATCGCTGTGCACTCCTCATGAATTAAATATGGTCTTCAAATACAGTTATCATTGATGCACCTCAACAAATGTGCTACACACACGCAACCTTCCCCTTGGCAATCCAGTAAAATGAACCTCATATGAAAATGATTTCAGAATATCCTCTACTGTTATTATTACAGCTTGTTAGCAGTTCTGCCGTAGCACCAACCACTTCATTTATGTCTCCCTTTGGATATCGGGGAGTTTTCAGTTTTGAACGGGCAGAGTTCAGCTGAAGAAAAACCAAAAAAAGACTGGTACTTCTTGGAGTCTTTGGATGACAAGTGTCAGTTAGTAGCTGGTTTTCCATTGTTCCTAGTGATCTGTAGTAGGTCAGTTGAGGAATTCAGGAGTTTTGGTTTAAAATGATGCTCCGATACGGTTTACATCTACTCAGGCTAGCTGCACTTATGCCTAGTCGACTCCTTGACAGCATGTTTTGAATGTGCTATTTGCCTCACTTGTAAGTTGCTTTGGACTTACGAGTTTTTTGTTTTGTTTATATACTTCAGCATCTGCTAAATAATATTACTGGTAACACTTTACTTGAGGGGGCACAGATATTTAGTAATAATTCAGTTACTGGTGAATTACAAATCATGAACAAATACAGTTGCTACTTGAGATAAGAGGCGTCAAGATTCATTAATGATGAACAAAGGGGATCAGTATTCATGACTTGTTCCTTCAGTAGGTCACAAAGGTTTACAGAATTAAAAAATATAGTAACCGCTATAGATAAAACATCACAATTCATTAATGATGAATTAACATGAAATCAGTATGTAACTAAGATTTAGTTTGTGGTTACTTAATATATAAGTTATAGCGTAATACGATTCATGCCCCGTAAAGTAAAGTGTTACCAAATTAAAGTAAATGAAAATTTGCATCTTTTTTATTTATAAGAAACAAACCATTTTTAAGTTCACTGTTCATAACTGTGGAGCCCATTTTGCATCAATCAATTGTCCCCCCAGTCTGATGTTGACCTTGGACCTGAAGTAGCAGAGATCTTTAAGTGACAATCACATCGAGTGCAGTCTATTTAGGGAAGCACAGGAATCCTATTTTCTGCATGAACATTTTCATGTTCGGCTGTTATTTGTGCGTCTGCAGTATATCCCAGAACAATCCATGCAGCTAGGCTGAAGTGCTGATCTTTTCATGGACGATACGCTGTCATCTCCTCACGCAGGTCTTACAGATCTGCCCGAAGGACATGAGAGCGGATATCTGCGTGCACCTCAACAGGAAGGTGTTTAAAGAGCACCCCGCGTTCCGGCTGGCCAGCGATGGCTGCCTGCGGGCGCTGGCCATGGAGTTTCAGACGGTGCACTCTGCCCCCGGTGACCTCATCTTCCACGTCGGCGAGAGCGTGGACAGCCTCTGCTTCGTTGTGTCCGGCTCCCTGGAGGTTATCCAAGACGATGAGATCGTCGCCATTCTCGGTCAGTCCTCAGTCTGTCGCTCTGCTCTCACAAAGTTATGTATGTTTAAATCAGATGAAAATGTCAGTGAATTATGGATAAGTGTCTTGTATCTATGATTATCTTTCTTTATAAATAATTATGTGCACAACTGTATTCATTTGCATATTCATTATAATAATGCTCCGCCATGGCCCATGTGTGTGGAATTTGCATGTTCTCCATGTGTTGTCGTGGGGTTTCCTCCGGGTACTCCAGCTTTCCCCCCACAGTCCAAAAACAAGCTTAGGTTAATTGGAGTTACCAAATTGTCCGTAGGTATGCATGTGTGTGTGAATGGTGTGTGTGTGTGTGTGTGTGTGTGTGTGTGCCCTGTGATGAGTTGGTGCCCCATCCTGGGTTACTCCCTGCCTTGAACAGGACTAGCAGTCACACCAAATGGATGGATAGATTCAGATTCAGTTTCAGATTCAGATTCAGATTACTTTATTCATCCACAAGAGGAAATTTTTCTCTTGCAGTAGCCATTTACAAGAACACACAGGCACATACGAGGCAGGCATAAGAGTAGGCATAACACCAAATTATATATCACAAAAATATATATATACAAATATGCAAAATGTACAAATATGTGAAATACCTTAGTGTGCAAAATAAATGTAAATGTGCATTGTTCATTATGTATTGCCTCATAGAAAGAGACTCCCCTTCCTGCACAGAGAGGAGTCGTTATAGATGGTTATTGCCATAAATGGATTATAATAATGCTAAGAATAATACAACAATGCGAACCTCCCGAGGCATTTCGTCATGAGGTGGGTGCGGCAACGTGCTGAATCAGCGCATGCTCCCCGACCTAACCTGACCTAAGAAAGGTATTTTATTTGTACATGTTATTTGTTGCTTACATTTGTAATCATCAAGGCAAATATCTCCTTCATAATTATTTATAATTATTAAACTTTATTAAAATGAAAGTTAAAATTTGAGTTTGGTGTGTAGTGTAGCAGCACAACAAAGTGGTACATGAAGAAACCTCAGTTGAAGATGGACAGCGGGTCCTGGAGCAGAGGAGGCTCTGTGGAGCGCTTTCCTCAGCTTGCAGGTGTGCGGCCCCGTGGGGAAACACGTCCTGCCCCAGCATTATATCCACTGTGAAAAATGAAAGGCTCACCAGTGCTGGGGGGCCTTTCCATGGGGCTGTTTCCGCATCATTACCTGCAGCTCTGTCCCAGCTGTTACTAACCACAAGGACACAATACAAAACAACCACCAGCCAATGTGGGAAATCTAACCAGATCATTTTAACTTACGAGAGTGAAGTATTTAGATGATAGTGTGAGGTTTTAAAATTTCACCCCAGTAAAATGTTAAGTGTTATCTTAAATTATATTGTGCACTTTTGTACTGAGGCTGGACATTAATGAGCTTTGGCACCCACCTGGAGATATTTCTACTACAATTTGTATCTCATTCTGTAGTAAAATTTGCAGTTTGAAAATTTTATGTTTCTGAGCTTGGGAAATACTGACTCGTAATATTGCTGAAAATCTTCAGGTTTTAAATGATAATAATGTACACTTTATGAGATCCATTACCTGCTGCCTGCCTTCCTGTTCCTGATCCTCATGATTCATGTTTAAAAAGGTAAAGAGTCATCTAGACTAGTGTCTCTCAACCGAATCCTCGGGGACCCCCCAGACAATCCACACTGGGTCCACATTTTTCACCCTCTCAGCTCTCAGCCCATAACTGATAACGGTGTGCTGGGAGCTGGGAGGGTGAAAAATGTGGACTGTCTGGGGGCTCCAGAGGACCGGGTTGAGAGAAAAACTCGTCTAGACGACGAATTGTTTGTTGTGTGGTCCGGAAGATCAGAAAAATGGAAACAGTAAAACAGCATAAACCTATAGTTATCTGGTGGAAATTACTGCTACAGGAAACAGGAAAAACAACATTATGAGATATGAAACAGCACAACAAACAGTGATTTATCACATATTGGAGGGAGGGAGTTAGACACATCTGCCTTTCTACCACAGACTATACTGTATATATATATATATATAAAAATCTTTCATTAACTTAGGAATCTCACTTTTTCCCTTTTAGTATTTTACCAGGTGTATTTATAAATAAAGTATAAAGAACGCAGCATGTTTTGTAATATTATTCAGTAACACTGCATGTGGTCAAAAATCATCCATGAAAATCCAGTTAAGTGAATGAACAAACCTCTCAGAAGCGTAACAAGTTACTGAAACGATCCATTGACTGTTTGGAAATGAACCCTCTGACTCACACAAGCATAGTTATGCTGGAGAATCAGATAGGACACAGGTCGTAGATCTGAATTTCTTTCACCCTAATTCTTTATTTTTTCCCATATAAGAGAATGAACATCCAGTTGACATAATTTATTTTAAATTGTTCTGTGTCACTGTCATTCTCCTTCATATACTTTCATCAGTTTAATGTAAAAGGTAAAAATATGGCAATACAGGCCAGAGCTTTGAGGGATGGGCTTAGAGTAGGCTAGCTGTTTCATTTCATGCAGCAGTACGCACTGACGAGGGGGACAGGATGGAGACGGTGTACAGATGCAGGCCGGATTGCGCCTGCAAACCACTTCATGTGACGCGACGGGGCCAAACCGCGGCAGCCTGTCCCCGTCCCCTCTGCTGCGTCACCGCAAACCTCTCGCGGCTTCACGTTACTCACTGACCTCCAAAGCCAGATTCCCAGCTCATGCAAGGGAACCGGGACTGATCCAACATCACTGTTTAACCTGCTAGCACTTAAAATGCAGTTACTTTTAAGGTCCGTAATCTTCACTTAAACACTCAGAAACTGTAAATAAAATCAGCACTGCAAACATTCGGTGTGTAATATTCATATAATACTCTTCAAAATATATTAATGTTCATATCAATATATATAGTAAAATCATTGTTATGTTAACTTGACATATGGATTCTTGTACTGAACATTTTATTTGTTATAACTTTCTCATGCAAACAGTCAAACAACAATCCAGTGGCTACAAGCAAGTACATATAGCACACAGGCAGAGTCAAGCGGTTCATTCACTGTTCAGCTGAGCATTGGAATGGCCAAGATGTCTGATCTAAACGGTTTTAACGTGGTGTGATCGTTGCTGTCAGATGTGGTGGTTCCAGTGCCTCAGAATCAGTCAGGAACAGTGTGGGATTTTCACACACTACAATGTCTAGAGTTGACAGAGAAGAAACAAAGAACATCCAGTCAGGGGCAGTTCTGTGGCAAAAGAACACCTCACTAACAAGAGGTCCGAGGACAATGGCCAGACTTCTCAAAGATAAAAGGAAGACCACAAGTACAAGATTCAGCTCAGTACACCAGTGGTGTGCAGAAAGGTTTCTCTGAACATGCAACTCATCTACCATTGAAGTGCTTCTGGAGGCAAAGTGGGTCCTACAGTACCCAGTACTAGTTGGATGTGCACTGAGTTTATGTGATTATGGTCTCAGCATGAATTAATGAAGGAACTCTGTAACTTTGTTATAGATATATGGTTTTACAATATCCAGATATTTTATATACTGTAACAGACTGAGCATAACCTCTTTGCAGAGCTCAGGGTCTATCGATTTGTGACTTGGCTGCACCATAACCCTGATATGATAATGGACCGTCTGGGCAATTACCGAGGGAGCTGTGTCTTCCATTGGCGCCCTTTGTTGTTTCCATCTATCAGTATTTAGGCTGTTATATGAGTGGCGTGGAAGACAAAACATATGAAGAAAAACTTCGACAGCAAGTTATCAGTCAGAACATTGGGTTCGACTGGGGGTAAAATATAGAGCGATATTGTATATGAAAAGGTTAAACTGCTCAGTATCATTGTGGTTCAAATCCCAACAATTGACTTGTCTCCTATGTAATGTTCTGTTTCTTTAAACCAGACCTCCAGCAGAAATTTCTCAATGAGGGAAGTTACATTGTGTGAAAATCAGCACTGTACCCACAATCCCCAAAATGAAGGCACCACAGAGTGCATGAGCCAGAAATGTGCCATAATTCAACTTTAATCTCCTTTATTATAATTGTTGTTGTTATTAAAATAATAATTCAATCAACTTTTATTTATTATAGGCCATTTTTTCAAAGGAGTTTTCCATAAAAAGTGTTAGTCTTCTTGCAGAAATGTACTGTATGGAAGGAAACGGCCCAAATCTAAGTGGCTCGATGCTGATATCCGTGTCAGTACACTGGCCAACACGTGGATCCTTTCTCTAAATACCCTTCGCAGGCTGGCAATCCAGGACTGGCTGACAGTCTGTTATCTCAAGGCTATATGGGAGGCTGAGTAGAGGAAGTCGAAAAATCGGCTTTGGCTTATGCTGGGATGTAGTTTAGGCTGCACAGAAGCAGAGAAACAGAATTCAAAGCTGGCATGATAAACGAAAGCATAAAGATAAATAGACAGCCGTGGAAAACACAGCCGTGAGGAAGACCTGAGATTGTCAACAAATCGAGACGTGAGCACTGAGAGTGCAATCACATGCAACATTAGGCTAACAGCACTGACTGCCTACCTCACAAAGAGCTCTATGAACAGGAGCTGTCGTCCTCTCAGCTTCTGTAGCTAAAGGCCAGACTGGAGAACTAAATCTAGACTTAAATATGAAGAGTGTCTGAATCCTGCACATCATCTGGTGGATAATGACTGACAGAACAGGTCTGGTGTATATGGAAGTGGTACATGCCTAAGATGCATTGGGGTTGATCTCTTTAAGGGTTTAAAGTGACTCTTCATATACTGCTCCAAATCTGGCAGTCGGCCATAATGAGAGGCTATTGCATGATTAGTGTGTCCCTGTATGGCTCCTATATGAACCCTCATGCTTCAGCAAAGCATTTGGGCAGCCAAGTAAAAGACCGTTTGTGTCACGGTAATGAATGCACAGATCAGGCTTTCCGCAGACACGTCCCTCAATTCACTCCTGCTCAAGCGTCCTTCTAACCCTGGCCGTGGAAAATCTGTACATTTCATACATTTCTAATATGAACCTTAACCGTCAGCCCATTTTCAGCTATAACACTTGCATTGTAACTGCACTATAGAGCAGTGTTTCCCAATCCGGTCCATGGGGTCCCACAGTCGGTCCATGTTTTTGCTCCCTCCCAGCTCCCTGTCTATGAGTCCCCAAGGATCAGATTGGGAAACGCTGCTGTAGAGCTGCACAGCCACTGTGTCGTTTTGTAGGGCTGTCAGGAAAGATGTAATCTCTGGGGATGGTGACGAGGAAGTGTGTCCAAAGACCGGGGCTTTCAGATCCTGTGTCTACTCAAGCTTATTCAAAAACAAGTGGCAAATTACAGTATAGGTCACCTGGTCACCAAGGCCACTGGCTTTGAGTAAGGTGAACAGGACATAGTCTCAGCAAGGCCCTTAACCCCAATTGCCCCAGGGCTGCTGGATGCTGGTTGACCCTGCTCTCTGACCCCAAGCTTGCTCTCCCCGGGTTATTTGTCTGTATGTCTCATGGTGAGTAAGATGGGATATGTGAAACTAACCAATTTCCCCACTGGGACGATTAAAGGATCACTATTCTACTTAGCCAAATGCTGTTGGGCAGATTTTTACAAAGTCGTTCATCAGTCTTAATGTTTCAAGCTCAGAGCCTTAAGGCTGATTTCTCCTTCTGTATCAATCCTACGGTATAGGCTGACGCATTCCATCCCAAAAATGTCGCTATGCTTGGTCAATACAGTGCTTTCCGCAGACCATTACAGCCTTCCGAAATGAGGGTACTTTGTAAATAGCAACCTGTTGGCTACCACCTGTAGCTGGAACACGAAAGGCGTCTGCCAGTCTCTGGGGAATGTCAACAGGCAGCCTGCGTGTGCACTGATGTGCAATAAAGGGACAAACAGGACAAACTGAAGAGTCAAATCTATCTATATTCTTTGAAAATATCTGAAATGAATCTCCTCATCCATCTTTCTCAGTTGTCATATCAGCGCCCCCCCCCCGCCCCCGCCCCCCCGCACCTCATTATCTTCACCGGTCTTACATACCATCAAACGCCAACACAGATATACAAATTCATTTGAACAGCGTAGCCTGCAGTGTAGGATCCACCGAAGTATAAATCAGTTAAATGTAATGTCTCCCCAAAACTGACTTGTCATCAGTCATTGGTGCAGATGCTAAAATGACCGTTGCAGGTGCTTGAAGACCTTGTGTTGTTAGATGTTCACTGAATGCCCAGGAAGGCACACTCTTTGTCCACATCCTCTCCCGGCAAATAAAATATCCTGTGACGTATGTCAGGTCTAATCAGCCTAATGATTGCGCATGTTGAATATTGCCTCAGGTCTTTATTGGTGACATTAATACCATGTGCAAGCTAAACAGTAAAACTGTGTTTTTGGAGAACCTCTTCGTTTGTGGAAGTCTGTTAAAAGATGCAGAACTGAATGAAACTCCATTTTCTGACCTGAATGAACATCGATTGTTCTATATAACTTTAAGAAAACATTACTTTTAGATGTGTTTATAATTTATTTTTTTTAAGATATCGACATACTGTATCTGTCCCAGGATCCTTGGCCTGTGGCTGGTACTGTTTGGGTCACTGCTCTTAGTGTTGGACTTTGGCGTGCTGCCTCCCAGAGCAGCCTTTCATACATTAGTCATCAAAAGGCCTGACATAGGAGCAGTGCGAGGGACAATGGTGTCTTTTCCTGGGTGGTGGAGGGGGGGGCAGGGAGTAGGAGGGGGCCTTGCTAAGGGGCCTTGGCCTGTTTATTAAGTAGAATGATCAGGTACTGGGAACTGAAAAGTTAGTTTCCAAAGTTTTCTCAGTTTATAGTGGCTCTCCAGGCTCCTTCAGCTAGTGCCACCTGTGTACAGATGTTCTACTCAGACTCTAGAGCAAGCAGCTGTGTGTAATGCCCCCTTCTGGTTGGCTTATTCAACTACACTGAAAACTTGCAACAGTGATTCTTTTATATAATATTCTTGTGTATGAATATTCCAGGTATATTAATATTTAGTTTTTCTAAATATTTTAATATTTTCCAAAACCTATAATATTCAGGGCTATTTCATGTGCTGCTTTTTGCTTAGGCTTAACTCTCAATTGATTTGTAAGTGACACGCCAATTAAATGACTCTTTGAAAGCCAGAATTTTGTATTCCTGACCTATCGCTGTCACTTTGGGATTATGTGTCGGACTGTCTCCGCAGGCAAGGGGGACGTTTTCGGGGATGTATTCTGGAAGGAGGTGACTCTGGCCCAGTCCTGCGCTAATGTGCGAGCCCTGACCTACTGCGACCTCCACATCATTAAACGGGATGCTCTGCAGAAGGTGCTGGAATTCTACACGGCTTTCTCCAACCACTTCTCCCGCAACCTGCTGCTGACATACAACCTGAGGAAGAGGGTGAGTCGGGCCTCATCCATGACGGGCCTGGTTTTCAATGTCAGCTGTTTTGGCTCTTTAACTGCTGACCCGCCCACAGAGAAATCTTTTACCCACCTCTGACAAATACACGATGCTTCCACTGTCTACACAGTACCCTGAATTATTATGGAAAACCCCATTTACAGGTTTCATGCAGAAGTGGGTAGTTCAGGTCCAGGATCCATTTTGTTTCAACCAGCCAGTTGAGTTCTCTGTGACTGTGACTC
>JAAGVU020000041.1:18238332-18257378 GCA_011763525.2 Mormyrus iriodes | reverse complement strand
TAGACCTTGCTTTGTGCACTGGTGCGCAGTCATGTTGGAACAGGAAGGGGCTATCCCCAAACTGTTCCCACAAAGTTAGTAGCATGAAATTGTCCAAAATGGTTGCATATGCTGAGGCATTAAGAGTTCCTTTCACTGGAACCAAGGGGCCAAGCCCAATCCTTGAAAAACAAACCCCACACCATAGTCCCCCCTCCACCAAACTTTACACTTGGCACAATGTAGTCAGGCAAGTACTGTTCTCCTGGCAACTGCTAAACCCAGACTCGTCCATCGGATTGCCAGACAGAGAAGTGCACTTCGTCACTCCAGAGAACATGTCTCCACTGCTCTAGAGTCCAGTGGCAGTGTGCTTTACACCCCTGCATCCGACGCTTTGCATTGCACTTGGTGATGTAAGGCTTGGATGCAGCTGCTTGACCATGGAAACCCATTCCATGAAGCTCTCTACTCACTGTTCATTAGCTAATCTGAAGGCCACATGAAGTTTGGAGGTCTGTAGCTACTGAGAAATTTGGCGACTTCTGCACACTGTGTGCTGTCCCCGCTCTGTGATTTTACATGGCTTACCACTTCGTGGTTGAGTTGCTGTTGTTCCCAATTGCTTCCACTTTGTTATAATACCACTAATAGTTGACCGTGGAATACATAGCATTTAGACAGGTGCTGTTTAGCAAGGAAATTTCATGGACTTATTGCACAGGTGGCATCCTATCACAGTACTACACTTGAATTCACTAAGCTCCTGAGAGCGACCCATTCTTTCACAAATGTTTGTAGAAGCAGCCTGCATGCCTAGGTGCTTGATTTTATACACCTGTGGCCATGGAAGTGATTGGAAAACCTGAATTCAATTATTTGGAGGGGTGTCCCAATACTTTTGGCAATATTGTGTACATGGTGACATCACGTGAAGCCTTAGGGACAGGTCAGGAACTAGTTTGATGTTGGAAAAGAGTTTGGGATGTATCAGTGGTAAGACTGCTGTGGTGGATGAGATTCACCCTGAATTACTAAAGGCTCTGGATGTTGTGGGGGTGTCTTCACTGAGAGGCCTCTTCAACATTGCATGGAGGTTCTGGACTGTGCCTATGGATTGGCAGACTGGGGTGGTGGCCCCAGCCTTTAAGAAAGGGGACCGGAGGGTATGTTCCCATTTCAGGGGTATCACACAACTCAGCCTCCCTGGGAAGCTCTGTGCCGGGGTACTGGAGAGGAAGGTCCATCCATTAGTCGAACTTCAAATCCAGGAGGAACGATGCGGTTTTTGTCCTGCTCACGGTTCACTGGACCAGCTCTTCATCTTCACAAGGTTACTGGAGGGTTCATGGGAGTTTGGCCAACCAGTCTACACGTGCTTTGTGGATTTGGAAATGGCATATGACCATGTTCCCTGAAGGGGTCCTGTGGGGGGTGCTTCAGGAGTATGGGGTGACAAGCCTACTGTTATGGGCCATCATGTCCCTGTCCAAACAGAGCGAGAGTTTAGTCTGCATTGCCAGCAGTAAGTCTTGCTCGTTCCCGGTGGGTGCTGGACGCCACCAGGGCTACCCTTTGTCACCGATTCTATTCATAACCTTTATAGACAGAATTTCTAGGTGTAGTCAAGGGGCAGAGGGGGTCCAGATTGGATGCCTCAGGATCGCATCTCTGCTTTTTGCAGATGATTTAGTCCTGTTGCATCATCGGGCTGTGACCTGCAGCTGGCACTGGGGCAGTTTGCACCTGAGTGTGAGGCAGCAGGGATGAGGATCAACACCTCCAAGTCTGAAGTCATGGTTCTCAACTGGAAAAGGGTGGATTGCCCTCTCCTGGTGGGGGAGGAGCTACTGCCTCAAGCGGAGGCGTTTATCTCGGGGTCTTGTTGACAAGCGAAGGATGAATGGAGCGGGGGATTGACAGGCAGATCGGTGCAGCGTCGGCAGTAATGTGCACTGCCGTGATGAAGAGAGAGCTGAACAAAACTATTGATTTACCAGTCGATCTATGTTCCTACCCTCACCTATGGTCATGAGCCCTAAGTAGTGACTGAAAGGATGAGATCACGGATACAAGCGGCAGAAATGAGCTTCAGCCACAGGATGTCTGTGCTCAGCCTTAGAGATACGGTCAGAAACTCGGACATTAGGGAGGGGCGCGAAGTTCCTCCGCATCGAAAGGAGTCAGTTGAGGTGGTTTGGGAATCTATCTAGAAGACCTAATGTCTCCTGGACATCTCCCTGGGGAGGTGTTTCAGTCATGTCCAACCAGGAGGAAACCTCAGGGCAGACCCAGGACACGCTGGAGAGATTGTATCTGTTGGCTGGCCTGGGAATGTCTTCGTATTCCCCCGGTGGAGCTGGAGGGGGTGGCTGGGGAGAGGGAAGTCTGGGCCTCCCGGCTTATACTGCTGCCCCCGCGACCCGACCTTGGATAAGTGGCAGAATGGATGGATGGGTGAATGGATGGATGGATGGATTATTTATTTTATAGGTGACACTATTTTATAGGTCACAAATATTGTATTCTTTCATTCTGAATAACACAGGGATGAAAAATGACAGATTTGTCTGCTTTTTACTTCTCTGCCTAGACCGTTTATGGGATCATGGGGAGGCTCATAGAATGGGAACACGTGACCAAAAGCGGGCTACTTTTTGAAACTGCAACATAAAAAATAAAGACACACAATTAATACATCCGTTATTTCCCAGCCTTAAAAAGCAGTAGTACGTAATTAAGATATATTGCTTTAATTCTTTCTTTTCATTTACTGAATACGATAAGAAACAGTAATGGTTTTAATGACGTAAATCGAGAACGGCTCTCATATAATTGAAGCCCTCTTTAAAACTCTTAAAAACATGTTTGTATTATGGTACATAAGCTCTCTATATTTTATTATTAATTAGGCCTATGCGTCAAACTGTTTCTACTTATCGACAAAGGTTTTCAAGCCGTAAAGAAGAATGGCAGCGAAACTTACAAACAATAAATATATTTTATATATATATATAATTATTTAAATATTTAAAATAAAGGTATAAACAAATTATATGTGTAAGTATACAAATTTAGAGGAAAATACATTTTTTTCTCTTTTCGCTCCCAATTTATACTGCATCTATGTCACATTGTCATCTTTTTATAATTCATTTCTAAATTATCTTTTAACGTTTGTGTTCTGAAATGTCTCTTCTCATACATCTCTGATAATATTAATTTGTTATTTAGCAACCACTGGTTGTTACATAGTTGCAACAATGGTAATATTGTTAAATATCATTTTAATTGCATGTAAAAGATTACTAGTATTATGCACATCTTGTGTAACACTCAGCAATGGTGAGTGGATGGTAAAAAACATATATTGGCCCATATAACGTGTGCATCATATGCATAAAATTATGGTATTGCACTTGACTAATAACTGTCAAAAGACTCGAATCTGTATTTGCAGTCATGGCTGCAAAAATATTTGATTGAAAAGATGGTGCTGGTGTGAATGAGGTTGATGCAGGTTTGAAAGAGAAATCCCGATGGGATTGGCTGGGTGTGGTCTGAATGTGGGCTAGTGTAGCCTGGGAAACTGTAATTTAATGTTGTAAAGCTCTCTGGTTATGTGAAATGTTTTTAAAGCACCCCTTCCCCTGCCTCCATAAATTTTGCCAGACGCCACCTACAATTCAAATTCAATTGAAATTCAAGAATTTAATTGGAATTTCAGGGCCATTCAATTCTGAATGGTGCACAACATTGACCCAAAGCCCCTTATCAGAGGTACATGAATCTGCCGGGATTAGCACAAACCGTCTTATAAATGACACTCCAGGGATCGCCTTTGATGTTTATTTGTCTAAGTCAAGCTGAGCACAGTAAGGGGAGCTGAGAGATTCTTTGACGGGTGCTGATCTCAGTGAGGTGTCGAGGAAAGACATAATAATATGAGTCTGTCACCCCCAGCACACACGGAGAAACGTGTATCGAGTATGGATTAAAAAATTAATTTCTTTCCATACAAAAGGAGATATTACTCATTGCTCCGAACCGATAACGTATAGCATTAAAAAGTAGCTTGAATAAATTAGATTGAAACTGAAATTATATTAAACTAAAGAGATAGCTTAAGCGTAGCGGCATACTATAATGTGTAATAGCACGTGCCTTGGGCAATTAGGGCAAACGGCGATTTCTTTATATTTAACAGCACAATCCTAACAATACTTCTCTGGCTAATGGGATACGCCATTCATTTATTTCCATACAATATGAGACGTCACTAATTGCTGCAAAAGGATAACTTAATATACTTTTAGTGATTTAGTTTTTAGTAATTATTTACTTGTTTGCCTCACTCGTTTTTGTTTAATAATTTTGCGAAAATTATTACAATTGTCTCGGAGAACGCGCGCAGAGTTCATGCAAAACAGCAAAGGTAAACTTCAGATCGCAAACTTATTCGACAATGGATAAATCACAACTAATTATTCTGCTGCTAAATAATATTTAAAATAGCTCATTTATTATTCGATTTTAAAATTGTTTTTTGATTCTATACACGTATTTGCATATTCGACAATGCTGATCGAGTCATCCCAGCCTCTCTCTTGCCGTATAAGCCTGCTGTGTGTGCGGTCAATGCTGCCCCGGTGCACAGTCAGAGCGCTGTTGCGGAACCTCATGGGACCGTTCACAGAGAATTGCTTTTTTGCTGAATGCTGTGGAATATGTTTCATGGAGGATAGGAGGCTGACCTCATCAGCGCCACTGGGCAGCCAGTTATGGCTTTATTTGGACTGACAGCCTGAACCTCCACACCGATAATAAATGGAGTGTGACAAAGAACATGCAAGTCATTCTCCCTGATTTATACACAGATGCACTTAATTAAAGGCATTGCAGAAACAATTAAGACACTTCACTCAGCTGTGAGCTCTTGGCTGTCAGTTTGCATGTTTTACCTTTAATTATATAGAATACAGAATATATTGAATTGCATTGTGTTACGTTTATGGGGATATATCACTCTGGAGCTGGCGTCCCATCCAGGGGGAGTCCTCACTGTGCTCAGCTCAGTGAAATGGGCTGAAACATGACCAGGATGAGTGGTTCAAATGTTGATGGATGGATGGATAGATGGATGGAGGGAAGGATGGATAGATAGATGTACATCTATGACACTGATACATTATAGAGTTGTATTTTGCAAATGGAACACAATAAAGCCATTCTGTTGGTAGATAATTAAAAAGTGAAATGTATCTGTCACACCGAGGGGATGTACAGTGAGGCATGACCCAGGTGGAAAAAACGCAGCAGAGGACAGGAACGGTGAACCCCGTGTGGGGACTTTATTTTCCCCCTAGAGTGGGGCAAACAGGCAGCCGACTTGCTACATCAAATACCAACAATGACTGACAAGGAAGCACTGGTGACGGGAACTCTTATACAGAGGAACACAAGGGAAGGAACGAGGGGCACCTGTGACTGATTAACATGGGGTAAAAACACGAGGTAACCATGACGAGCAACAGGTGCGGCTGATTAAGCCCCGCCTGCATGGAACATCGGGAAAAAGACCAGTAGGGCAGGGCTGGACGTGACAGAACCCCCCCAAAAGGTGCACACTCCGAGGGCGCCATCCAGAACCAGGGGGAACCCCGGGGCCAAGGACGAGACGGGCACACGGGGTCAGGACACCAGGCTAGGAGCAGGACGTCGGACTCGGGCAAGACAGGACTGCAGACACCAAACAGAAGACCTGGGAAGGAACCGGAACAAAATTCCAACACGACAGGCAACAGAACCAGGACGGACACCAGTGAGGATCAGGAAGGGACCAACCAGGAACCCGGACAGGACAAGGAGGAACCAAGGGACTATAGAGACGGGACCAACCAAGAAAACGAAGGGGCAGATCATGGAGGCCAGCAAAGGCCAACAGGAACAAGAAGGAAGCAGGGACTGATTAAGTGAACATCAACAAAGACCAGCAAACACAGTAGACGAGACAACATGGCACCGGACAGGATGGACAGGCACAAAAGAGACCACAGTTGGGTCAAGACCGACAGGGGAGACAGGAGGCCCTGGGGAATGGACTCCGGCTGAGGGAACAGGCATAGGGAACCCAGGGGTAATGGAGAAGGAACCCCTGGAACAGAGATAGGGACCGGAGGTGGAGCACGGGGAGCAAAGGCAGGGACCGGTGGCGGAACATGGGGAGCAAAGGGAAGGACCGGAGATGGAACATGGGGATTGAAGGCAGGCCCCTGAGACCCCCACGGAACCAGTCTTGGGATCCACAGAGTGGAGCCCGGAAGCGGTCCACAGGGCGAGATGGCTGGGATGCGGGATGTGACCCGCGGGACGGAGGTAAGGTAACGCAGAGGTACCGGGGCCGGAGCATAGGATAGTGACCCGAGAGGAGGAAGGAAGGGCCGGGTAGGAATCATGTAGGGAGCTGAGAGGGAAACCGGAGGACATGGTCTGGATGGAGACGAGGGGACCGCCAGACCGGGACCGGGGGGAGACGAGGGGACTACAGGACTGGGACTGGCGGGGGATGAGGAGACCTCCAAACAGGGACCTGAGGGAGACAGGGAGTAGACAGGTCTTTGACTGGCGGGCAATGAGGGGATCGCCGGACTGGGACTGGAGGGAGACGAGCGGACAACCGGATGGGGACCCAGCCTGGAGCTAGCAGGCGACGCAGAGGTCGCGGGAATGGAGCTATGGGGCGACGTGGAGACCGTGGGAATGGAGCTAGAGAGCGCCGCGGAGGCCACGGAATGGGGACTGGACCTGGAGGGCACCCAGGAGACCACAGGATTGGAGCCAGGAGGTGTCGCGGCAGCTGAGCCCGGGCGATCCTTGCGTTGGGCATGTCCACGCCTTCCCTTTCGGGAGATGGACGGTCAGCCTAATGATCGACCAGACCGTCCCAGGCGTCGCCGATTGGATTCCCCTGGGGCCACGGGAGCCAAGAATGTGGGACTCTGGTCCCATGGGTCCCACTCCAATTCCACTTGAGGAACTTCCTCCAGGCTCATATCCTCAAGGCTGGGGAGGACATCGGGGCTCTGGACAGGCTCCGGGGACTCGGCAGGGGTCCCGATGGGCTCCGGGGACTCGGCAGGGACCCCAACGGGCTCTGGGGACTCGGCAGAGACCCCCACCGGCTCTGGGGACTCTGAAGGGGCCCTCTGCTCCCCTTGGCAAGGCTCGGAGGCCCTGGCACCAGCAACAAGTTCACATGAGCTGGGCTCGGACCTGGCTGCGGCGGTAACAGGGTCCCCCGGGTAGGGCTGGGATCCGACTGCGGCAGCGGATTCCCCTAGGCAGGGCTCGGAAGGTGTGGCTGCAGGTTCTCCAGGGCAGGGCTCATCAACTGCGGCCGCGACGACCGGTTCCCCCGAGCCAGGCCCGGGCCTGCGCTCACGGGAAGAAGCCCGTGGGGAAGCAGGCCGGAGCCAGCTGAAGGACAGCGGTGAGCCGGCCAGCAGGAGCCGGCCAGGCGATGGAGGCTGACAGGCAGGAGAGAGCCGTCCAGGCGACGGCAGCGGACAGGCAGGAGAGAGCCGTCCAGGCGAGGGCAGCTGACAGGCTGGCAAGAGCCGTCCAGGCGACGATGGCAAGCAGGCCGGAGAGAGCCTTCCAGGCAATGGCGGAAGACCAGGAGCCGTCCGGGCAACGGCGGCGGAGAGCCGGGCAGGAGCCATCCGGGCGACGGTGGAGGAGAGCCGGGCAGGCGCCGTCCGAGCGACGGCGGAGGAGAGCCCTCTGGAGTGAGCCGTCCGGGCGACAGCGGCGGAGAGCCGACTGGAGAGAGTCGCCGGATCTCTGCCACCGTCACCCGCATCTGTGTAAATTGCTGATTTATTGCATTCTGTGCCTATTGACTTGTCTTGTGCAAAGTTCTTGGTAATGAGGCACTACCAGTTGTACTGATAATCCATTTCGGCCAATCTGCTGCAGGATCTCTATAGGTCTCAATGAGTTTCAAGAGATGCACTATTCTAATGCCTTGGACATATTAAGAACTTCAACATGCCTATATATCAGTATTGCTGGAAATAAAATTTATGCTATCAACCACCGCAGTCATGTTTGAACAGATCTTGATTTTGTGTTGATCATGTTTGTGAATCATAGAAGAAGAAATTTGACCCAGGTCTTGTTCATGGTGGGAATATGAATAATGTTATGGAGAGAGGCTTAAGGGTGGGGGGCGGGTGTGAGAGTATGACAGTTCTTTCAGTGTCGGCACAATGGAAACACAAAGGAAAACATTATCAGGTCGCTGATTGGCTGCAGCTGGGTGCATGGTTTAACATCAGTTCCTTGATGCAGACCTCAGAATGTTCACGACTGTCTTATATCTCCGAAGGAAATGGCCCACCTTCCGGGAAAACAGAGTCTGCACAGGCAAATGGTTGCAATATGTAAATGAGAATGCAAACTGTATCTAAACTGTAGCCTTTGATTTACTGAACACACATTACACCAAGTTAAGCATTTCAAACATCTGCATCACCTTTGAAACTGAAAAACATAAGTGTCGGACTGATTATGACTCTCAGTCATTTCACATTATTTCTTGGGGGACACTGGTGGATCGAAATAGCCAAGAGCTCTAGGATCCATCTATGAGGCAAAATGATTCCAGCAACATCACTGGCAGATTAGCCTTCGAAAATAGCATGAACACACAGTTATTATGCTCATTAATTTTGAAAGCGCCGGGTGATTGGCCTTCCACCTACCATAATTTGTGAACGCTTATTCGGTGAAGGCCTCAGTGTGTGCACTTGGAAATGGGTTCCAGTTATATGGGGCTCAGAAGCACGCATTCACTGATGTGGTTTACCTGGATGGCATGTGTTCCCAATGGGGCAGTACAGAAACCCTAACTCTGGGAGAATAGAGTCTCTGCACAGCCAAATGGGTACAATTTACAGAAAATATGCACTCAGTGGCTGGTGTACAAGATACACCTGCTTGTCAATGCAAACAGCCTGCTTCTACAAACAGCCAGTCATGGGATGAATACATATAGTACACCGATAGGGTCGATAGGTCCACACACTGTTCAGCTAACCAGAACAGCTAAGGTTCCTGTTCTTAGTTACTCTAGCCAAGGACAGACTAACTTCTCTGGGGGTCCTAGGCTGATATGGGCAGGGGGCCCCCTTTGTGGGCCATTTGAGCTATTTTTTGGAGCCGAAAGGAATTAAAAACAATGGAACATCAATAATATGCTAATCAAAGTGCGGGGTACCAGCGATATAACTTAACGATCTAAGGTATATTATATTATTAAAGATTATAATATTTTGACTAAAATTGGTGTAGAGATGATTTGGAATGGACATTTGATCTGTGTTTTGTTATAGAGGAAGGCCTATCTGAATTTGATGAGGGGTATGAATGTAGAGCTGAACATAGTCAATATGTTTATTCTCGTTTTGGCAAGAGCAGTAATAGTCATGTCAAGCACAAACTGAATCCAGAGAGTCACACACTCCAAACTGCTCCTTTAATAACACATTTGCTTGCAGATCAACCAGCTGCATCTTCAGAGGTCTAGCATGTGCCCACTTGAACCTTTCTTTGGTGCCTTTGAAAATTCCATAACATCTTTGAGAATGAATGGATTCTGCATAAACAGGAAGATCTGCTCTCCAACACTGTCAGACTGTAAGAACGACCCCTGAAATTTCTGTGCAGGATCAACATGAAGAGTAATATCTCTCTCTATAATTCTGCCGTTTCAATGGGAAGTCTGCACAGACTCCCAGACCAACCTTGTAAATTCCCAGTTTCCTTTGGAAAGACTAGATAGCAGTTATCAAATCACATGCTGAGTGATTCTTCCTCTGCAGCTGTAAATTGATCTCATTAAGGTGTGATGTGATATGCACCAAAATGTAACAATGTACATTTTTCTGCCTTCTTACAAAAAATTTACAAAGTGAGTTGACATTCAACTCCTTGGTTGGAAGAAAGAAGCTCTTATTTAATCTCAAACGGCCCCAATGCGTTCCAGGATCCTGCTCTCTCGCAGTGCTGTGCATCAGCAAATCATTCGCATTCCCTTCTTTCAGGAATTGTCTCAGCAATCGATGCTGAAGAGATGAGGATGACCTGAGAAGGTTTATAAGTTTCATCACTGTCTTCACGGCTTACACTGAGGCCAAAATTGTGGAATTGCTTCTGGTTTTTAGATATTGTAGAACCTTACTCAACTGTTTGTCCATTTACTTAATCATCGTTTAATGTATGATATTTGTAAAATCCAGGCTAGGGGCAGCACTGTATCGGATATCTTTTGGAACATGTTGCTATAATGTTGTAGTAATTTAAGTTCATTTTCAATTAAGACTTTCAATTAAGACATTTTGTGTTTTATGTTTGTATTTCAGAATAAATGATTTAGTTTAGTTTTAATTAGATTTAAAGCCCTGGGTATCCACGGTGCCCCTGCCCCGAAATTCTGAAAACCTCTCTCCACAACACGTTGCTGTAACGTCACCCACACAGATCTTACTGACAGCTTCACTGGCTTGCAGTAGGAGTGCCAGTGAATGCATCATAGATGTGAAAATGTTTTCAAGTGCTGAGTGAGGCCATGGTCTAAAGCCTGACACCATTTACATGCCTGTCGAGGTGTCACAGGTGTGTTTTGAAGTTCTCTTTCATGGCCATTTATTCAACAAAAAATGCAAACATTAATAGAGGAGCATTTATGCAGGAACAGTGTGGCATTTTGCCAAGCACCATAACTTGAAAGAGATTAAGATACAAGCTGCATTGGTTTTATGTCACATAAATGGTCAAATAAAATGGAAATATGTTGACACTGGGTCTACTGGTGTTGATGGGACTTAATAATAAGACAGAAGCGAGCAAAAGTGGTAAATCATTGTGTCTTTCTGTTAAAGATAAACCATATATGTCTTCACTTATATCAGAAAATCATAATAACAATATTTTTGATGTTTGCCTTAGTAGAATGGTGATATTTGGGCAGTGCTATGCCTGTGGATCATGTCAACACACTCCAGAACATTCTCTTACACCAATATGACGGACCAGCCTGCAGGACTGGCCCTGATTTTATGGAAGCCTGTGAATTCTGTGCAGTGAAGGAGATTGGAATCTTTTTTGAGTGTATGGCATCAAGTTAACTCTGGGAAGTCAGGCTGTGTGAAGCTCAAAGACTCACGGACAAGCTGTGAAGATCCTTTAAAATGGCACTTACAAGTGATGATACAGAGTATATGGATAACTTTGTTTACAAAATAAATCCATCATCCTTTTAGATAATGGTGGATGGATGGTTATTCCCATGTACTTTATGTGATTCATTATTTAGGTTTGTCTATCAGTCTATTTTAGCACAAGGTCTCATCGTCTGCCTCCTGGATCTGGCGGTCTGCAGTGAAGCACCCTGATTTGCCGCCACAGAGGGCAAGCCATTAGTAACCTAATCTCACGGCTCCTGTTCCAAAACAATCCTGATTGGAGTGCTTCTACTATGTCCTGACAAGAAAAGCAGCGATGCGATTTCGGTGATTTTAGTATTTAGTGATTTGAGAGGAGGTGTGAAGTGTCTGCAATAAAATAAAAGTTTGTTGTATATAAAATGTTTGTTTGTGTATTTTCAGTATTCTTCAAGCACTGGTCACCATTACATTGCTATTGGGTATTTCAAGCATTTTAAGCAACTGTAAGATTTGAAGATTGTTTTCCCTCTGGAGAGACAGATATTAGTAGAGTACATCTTCATAGTTCCTCACATCTCCTCACGTCAGGGTGACTCATTCGTTTTAGTGTGTTCCCCTTGTGTTGATGCTGTTTCCCAGATATATAAAAATTGTTCATGAAGATGATTGAAACATACTTTGGCTTAAAATTCCCACACAACCCAGAGTTCTTTGTCAGTAAACCCATGATTTCTTATTTGTGTTTTTATGTGAGCAGCTCTTTGGTGCCTGCTTTTGACAGCTCATGTGTATGGCTTTTGATTCCCTATGCAAAGAGGTGACATCTCTGAAGGTTTGTGAAAGCTATGGTGTGATCGCTAATATCGTCTGATGTTTAACAGGGGGCTTCTGTCTCTACCTAGCATTTGGAATGGTATTTTTTCCTCAGAAAACTATGTTGTACAGAACATAACTGGCAAGCCGGATCCAGGCGAAATAACTGGCAACCCTGAGCCCAGTAAAATAACTGTACTAACTTTTCTTTAATTACTGTTTCTTCACTTAATTCACCTGTTAATTAGCATTTTAATGAATCGAAATTGTAACTGTAAATAACTGTATTCAGGAATATTTTTATTTTACTAAAAGGGCATAACTTTATAATTTGCCATTATACCACCCCAGTATAATGTTAATTATGTGAAAATAACACAAAATAACGCAGTTTGTAGTAAATACTATGATTCATGCAGTACCATCACTACATTAGAATAATAATATTCAATAATCAAGAACACGCTTTCATGCCCCCTTTAACTCCTAGGGCCCATTTTTTCTCTTATATCTATAATTTATATTTACATAGCATGTGTTTTTAGCTTATGATGGAAGGACTGCAATTCTGTAGATACACAACAAACGTGGCAGGACAATATTTATTAATGTTATGTATTACTTGTTAGTGCTGGTGTTGAACAGCAAAGAGAGGGTTGAAGTCTAAGAAAGTCTGGTTAGCATCAGAGTAGAGGAGGAGGTTTGACCCTTTTGGCACATGTTGGGACTTTTTTCCACCAGTGGAAAGTGGGAAATGGATGGCAGTGAGTGCCAGCAAGCTGTAAAGATGGCTAAATGCCTTACCATAAATGAGCAGAGTGTTCTGGCATCAACACAGCAGTTATAATGTCCTTTAGATAATGGACTTTTAATACGTTTCTGCTGGATAGGTGAGGATCAGGGTAAACTTCAGTTTGATTATGATCAGTAGAGGAATACTGAAAACAAGGTGGATAGGTGCATTTTAAACCATTTTAAGTAGCCTGTCAGAATATGCAGGAAGGTAGCCGTTGATGCGCTGTGGCCTTAATGCAGGGCCTACATTAATATACACCATCAATTATTAACAGAGAAAATGGAACGTATGCTTTAAACACAAAGGCATGAAGACGCAGCAGCTTCACAGATTTCAATTCCTTTACGTTGTCTTAACATGCAGTCAATGCAGTGTCACACTGCCCCCAGTAGGTTCATAAATGATCAAAGAGAGAAAGAGAGAGAGAGAGAAAACAAGAGACAGAGTCTTTGCAGTGAGGGAAAGTTGAATTGTCTTCTCTTCAAAACCCTGCTGAGTCCTGGATCCAGTCCTCCTCAACAGTTCAAAACAAAAGCATCAGTCCAGTACGCAGGGGTGCCATAAAGTGGGAGAAAGTTAGGACAATTCCAAGGGCCCCTGAGTGACTGTGCCCCAAATTAATTTGTAACATAATCCGATTGATCTGGGATGAGGGCCCAATATAATATGCTTTCATGGGGCCCAAAATCTTTAGTGGCACCCCTGCCAGTTGATATGCAGATTCTGGCCGTTATAAAGCTCATTCAGGCACTCCTTCTGGTGTCCCAGATTCATGCCAGTCCATATTTACCGGCCTGAATT
The DNA here is from genome assembly GCA_011763525.2 of Mormyrus iriodes. Lineage (NCBI taxonomy): Eukaryota > Metazoa > Chordata > Actinopteri > Osteoglossiformes > Mormyridae > Mormyrus > Mormyrus iriodes. Next base: position 18,243,761 of record JAAGVU020000041.1, on the reverse strand, counting down.
TGGCACTACATACTGCAGCCGTAGCCAGGAGGATATTTTATTGACATACTGATAGAAAATATTTGTGTGATTATGCAGATCGTAAGCATGGCTGACATTTAGACATGATTTAGACGTGGCTGATGCTAGTAACTCAAAGTAGCAAAATGACACCTTTTTGGAGAGCGCAGGCCAACAGCATTAGCACCAACAAGTCAACCTGGTTCAGAAGAGTGGATCACACTCCAAACCCAAGGCAAATGGCAGTTTGCTGAACATTTCAGGGTCTTGTGAAGCTCCCCATGTTCAAGGCTGGTGATTAAACAGAACAGTGATCTAAACTATACTAAACTATACTCCCGGAAAAAAGTCACATGAACTTTTCACTTCATTGCTCCAAATGTGTTTTTCTTTGTAGATAACCTAGATTATAACACACCATATCCCCTAGCAGATACATTGTTTGGATGGCATTTACTTGTACAAAAGATTTAAAGCCCTTGAGATGTTCTGATTTATGAAAAGAAAACATACATATTTCAAGACTTTTCCTTATCTAAACCACAACTAATCGGGGTCTCTCTGCCTTTTCACCTAAATTTTCCTCCATAAATGAAAAATATTGTAATGAAATTCAGACATTCAGTTTCCTTGGTACTAGTATAGTTTTTTCGTTATTATTTTCTGTTTATGCTATTCAACAATAAATCCATTATTGGCAATTTGCAGAAGTACACGTACATTGGAATGCTTCTCTTCACCAACCGCATCTTGCTCTCCATAGCTTGGAGGGTCACAGCTCAGGGTCAGCTTACATGCAGCACCCCTGGAGCTAGGGGTTAAGGGCCTTGCTCAAGGGCCCATGGACATGTGACTGTTCTGCTAAGGCCGGTGCTTGAATCTGCACTCTTCTGATCACAGGCACAGAGATTCAGACCACTGAACCACCCACTATGTTATTGATTCTTCCCTACTGCCACGATTAGAGGCTGTGAACTCAGGGAATCCCTGGGAAGCTCTAGAATAGGTCAGCAGGATGTTAAGAGCAGTATTTTGCTTTTGAATTTCTGCTCTGTATCCACTGGTGGAAACAGTTAGGTGGGGGTGGTGTTCCATATTCTGGATGGGAGGGTGACCCTCCTGTGAGGTCATCCTTAGCTGTCCTAAGGACAAGGCCCCTTTACTGGGATTCCCTCATGCTCCTCCATCCCTGTAATGTTCAAGGTTGGCTACCATGCACAGCCCAATGAGGGGTAAATATACCACCTTTTCCTAAGCCTTCCTTTAGGCTTTTGGTGCCGTTCCAGTCACTTGGAGCAGTGTTTCTCATCCTGATCCTCAGGGACCCCCAGACAGTCCACATTTTTGCTACAAGGAGCTGGGAGGGAGTAAAAACATGGACTGTCTGTGTGAGTCCCCAAGAGCTGGCATGGGAAACACTGACTCGGAGAATACAGAAATGGAGCCTGATAATATAGTCAAATCTGACCCACATCTGATCACTTTTAGCTTTGTGTACATCCATCTTCTTACCATTATTAGATATTTTTTTAAGTACTTACGGCCTTTTACTTTTCTGTGCTCATTTTACTTTTATTTCCTTGAGCTTATCACAGCACATCATACTCAATGGAATTTGTAAAGCAAAAACTTTGTATAACTTTGTCGTTTCTAGAGTAAATGAAATGAGACTCTACACCTCTGAGAAATAACGCATTAATTTACCTTTAGGGAGTAAATTCCGCTCCCTTTTAATAAATAGATATTTATTAAAGTTTCTACTGTACTGCTCGGCATTCAGTATCCAATTTATGGCTGGCTAAAGGTGCAAAGCTTTGGCTGATGCCTCAAGGTTTGAATTAATATTTCAGACACACTAATCTGAATCATGATCAACATTCACCGCTGGAATCATTTTTTATTTTTTTTGCATTTATTGTGGTTCAAAGTGCACGACTTCAGATAATGATACACTTTGTGAGGGAGAAATCTGTGAATATATTTGCATATTTCACTGCGGGGGGAGGGGTGTGCGGGGGAGTCAGCTGAATGCTTTTGCTTGTTGACGGCATCACAATTATTTTCACCCACAATATGAAGCTTTTCTCTCAGCGCCCACCATTTTGTTCCTTTTAGCCCGGCCTAATCTTTTCTCTGCCCCGCCCCCTTTTCATCCTCCAATCAATCATATGCAATGGCCTGATACATGTCACATGACCATTGTCCTTGTCCCTGGTCATCCAGGAGAAATTACTAACACATTTGTTTACATTTTTTCCAATTACTTTATTTGCTTATATTTACTGCTGGTAAATTTCATGGTTTTGTTTAATATTAATATTTAAGCTGAGGATGCAAAGCAGAGTGGCGAGTTATGGAGCGAAAATGATTTTCTGAAAGCTTTTAAAAAGGGAGCATTAGTCTGTGGAGAGCATGGCCGTGTTTAAAAGCAGGAGACTTTCTTAGGCAGTCTAAAAATCACTAGCGAAAGCAATTTGTGATACCTTGTTGTGTCAAACCATGAAAAATAGCTGGTCAATGAAACAGAAAGCAGTAAAATGTCTTGCTAAGGGCAGAGAAAGGGAGAGTTTGGAGGCTTAAAGAGAGCTGCAGCCAATGACCTAGCCTTCTCAGACCAGAAAGGTATTACCAAGTAGATTGGGGCCTTAACATTCATATACAGGATAAGTCATAATCATCTTGTGCCAGGACCCTGCGTTCATTAGGGTAATGTGAAATCAAGTTCAAAACAAGGAGAACAAGCTGGTCATAGAATGTAGCAAAGAAATTCATTCTGGAAGTATGTAGTGCTAAAAATACTTAAAAATCTTTTTCACCCCTCAGACGTCCCCCTTTTGAATGTTCCAAATTATTAACAACGCCCATTTAGAATTAAAAAATGTCTTAATATTTTCTGTGAAACATTGCCGTGATTAAGGTCTCCATTTGTCATATGGTACAGTGACCAGAATATTCCCTGATCAGGAGGTAATTACGGTCTAACTGAGACAACTAAACCAAAAACCACAGAGCAGCAAACCCGCAAAAGCACTGAGTCGTGTAGAGAGCACGCACAATTAGCTGTCCCGTGGCCGATTCAGCAGCATTAGCTGATCAGCATGTTTTACAGTTACTTAGCTTAACTCCCTGCAAGCAATGTGTCCCTCAGCTTCTTCTCTTCCATACATGACATTTATCAACACGCAAAGCATGCTGGGAGCACTGCCCCTGCCCTCATGCTGTGCTGTAAGCAGAATCTTCATGTGTCACTTTCCACTTGGAACTGGTCTATTTTTAATTAATTTATTCCATCTTCACTCTGTGTTAATGCAGTGTGTTAATGCAGGGCTTCCCAAAGGGTTGTGAGATGATTTCCAGAGAATGTTCATAAAAATGTAAAAACTCCATAACCAGTCAATTTCAATTAATGTTTTGCGGCAGACCCCCCCCCCCCCCCCCAGCCAGTTGTCGAAATGGGCGTCACGAAGCTCTGGTGCTGTTATTATGGGGGTTGTGGTCTGAAAAGTTTGGGAAGCCGTGAGTCATTGTATACGGAGAATGATACCAGCGGGCGTGGAGTTTTTCATTTTTCCCACAGTGGTGATGGACAATGGAAACATGGATGGATGGCGAGATTCGGCCAGTTCATTCTGTCGCACAGAATGCTATCTGCTTAGCCTATCCATACACAACGTAAATTAAACACTAAGCACCAAATGAGTCCCTGCATCATACCATTTTATAATAACACACTTGGTATATCCCTAAATGCAGGTAAATACACTGAAGTGCACATGATAGACTGGCCTTCTGTTGAAGGTGACCCCAACGCTGTGCTTCCTGGGAGGCGGCACAGGCTCATCACTGCCCTCTACTTGACAAATAGTCATGGAAGATGAAAGACAGAAGAACACGATGAACATTAGTACCAGTTTTATTTTTGATGTTTCTGAGCATGACTGAGCAGTTTAATTATCCATGCAGCGTGGCACCCTGGGGCATGCATGGGGCCTCCTTAGGGTGCCCTGCCTCTGCCGATTTCGTGGCCCTGACATAACTGCCTCATTAGCACCCAGCATGCAATGCCAGTGCCTCTCTCTGTTGCTAATGCTAGAGGCACACTGTTCCGACGAATAAATAAATCAATTAAAACCAATACAAAATGTTGTCAGTCCATTTGTCAATTCCCCGGAGTACCCAGCTGGAGATTTGAAATAGTAAATAAAAAAATAAATAGATATCAAATTATTTTTCCAGTAGCAAAAAGTGATCACCTGAGTACATAAACTCTGCTAATGCATTGATTAAAAAATAAGTCTCTTAAAATCTGTATATAAAGCAGAACGTCCAGGTAGTAACGGATTTAATGGCAGCGTATATATAAATACTGCAAATGCAAACGTTTTAATTCATCCATCTTCAACAGCGGCTCACAGAGTAACGTATCACTTTATATGATCAAAAGGTCTGCATATATAAATACACTGACACTCAATGTTTATGTTATCAGGTAAACCCAGCTACTACCAGGTAGGACCCACTTTTGCCTCCAGAACAGCATCAAGGGTAGATGAGTTGTCAGTTCAGAGAAGCATTCCTATAAACTACTGTACTGCTGTAAATACTAGGAACAGGTGTGGCTCATCGGAAGCTGGGTAGGATAGAAAACCTATTGGATAATAGCTCCCCAGGACCGTTGATGGAGAGCGCTGGTATATATAAACTCACCATTATATAAAATGTCTTTCGACTGTGGCAGAAAACCTGCATGGCAGAGGGAGAGCAAACAAACTACACATATATAGTGGAGAGGTGCGATTCCAACGCCCAGCACTAGGGGTGAGAGCTAACAGGGCTGCCTACGGAGGCACCATCACACAGACTTTCAGCTGGCGCTCACTGGTAAATAATTATTGTAAATAACTGTACACACAAACCTGGGTAGCCCATCTAAGGCATGATGTGTTGTTTGTCTGTTTCAGCAAAGCTAGCAGTGAATTGAAATACCGAATAGTGTCTGAAATGGTCTTCTTGTAAAATGAAACTGCCATACACTTAGATTTCTGTCAGAGAGAAATGTTCGTCCATTAACTGTTATCTCATCCCTGTGGAGCGTTTGATGGGATACAAAAAATACATTTCATCTAATTATTACTTGTTTGGTTATATGCTTAATCCAGCACAGGAGACTAGTAACTACAATTAATGTATTATTTAAAACTTTACACAGAATCTATGTACAGGAATCATTAAAATCTCAGCAAATGCTTCAGTCCTCCAGACCCGACCAGAACACAACCCTCAATTGTATTTTTGTTCAAGAACATTGTTTTAGACGGGAAAAAAAACAGATGCTGGATCAGACAACTGGTATATATTCCTTTATATTTCAGAAAATAATAACCTGGAACCGCTTGCAAAAATAGAATGGAGAGAGAAGTGAAGCGTGG
>JAAGVU020000041.1:18198065-18211313 GCA_011763525.2 Mormyrus iriodes | reverse complement strand
CGGATCCGCTTTGCACAAAGTGAAAGTGTGTGAGCAGAACATCTACGGCAACAGCAGGATTCCACCAAAGTGGAGGTCTGCATTCCCGCAGGACCGCCGGCAATAGAGCAAGGCATGGTACAAATTTTCATCTTTGAATGTAGGGGTAGGCAGAATGTAACATATATCTGTGGAAAAATATTTAGAATGAATAAGTACTGCTCAAATAGTTTTAAAAAAATGTTATCAAACTATTATTTATGTTCTTGGGTAAATAGCATGGTTGCCAAGTTTGGTCAACTGACTGGAGTGAGATTTCACTTTGGGACGTGTCTCACATGTGTGCGTACACTTATATATAACAGTTTTATTACCTTGAAAATAGTCGGTAGGGTTTGCAAACTAACCCGATGCCTTTGATGTAGCTAATTTTAGGTTTATAATGGAGTAATATAGATTTGGTATGAAATTCTTGTATGAGTGTGAGAGTTAGCAACCCTGATAAAAAGTTGCACTAAAAATTTTCACTGAATAAAAGAAAAATAGGTTACTATGCCTAACTTGGTTTTTACACAGTCAGCCTATCCAAGAACTTTCAGAAGGACAATAGCATTTTGAATGTCCCTCACACTCTCGTGAGTGCCTAGATAATAACAACATGAAGATCTTTAATGCCCGAGCAAGTGAATGCCTGCTTAAAAGGTGAACATAAAATGATACAACTACAACAAATGTCAAACTAAGTAAGGATAAATCAGATATTTGGCTGTCCTTTTCATTGTAAGCAACTGCAATTGGAACAACACAACTTGCACAAGTTTGGCACTTCACCCTGATGAAAAAAACCACAGACTAGCATAGCTGCTTATCAGCATGACCAACATAAAGCATGCTGGGCATACCGGCATATGTTGCGTTTTGGTGCTGGTGGACCAGCTTCATGTGCAGGTAGATGTACACAGCTATGCTGGTCCACCAGCTATACCAGCACCAAACCAGTACTAACGTGCTGATCTATGCTTATTCTTAAGAGATATTGTATAGCAAGTAAAATATGTCCTCAGTGTTTATTTCATAACAAAAACAGCATTCTTTTTGATCCATTGTTTGAATGAGACCGCTTGGTCATGTATATATAAAGCATAAGTTGGACCAGTTCAACATCAAATGGTCTTTGAGAACTTACAATCTGTGGATCTCTCAGCTTCACCAGCTCACCATGAAAGATGGAATGATCTGGGGTAACTTCTTACTCTTACATTAGAGTGTCAAAATAGAGCCCTTAATTTGTGGTTAATTAATATATAAGAAATAGTATAATTCTATATTATTTGTGTCCTGTCAAGTAAAGTGTTATCATTTATCTTTTTTCTGAATTTATGAAGTGAACAAACCAGAGGTCTCACTGTCCTTAGCAGGGTGTGTATGTTTGTTCTGTAATAATTTTTAATTGTCACACCATGTGAACATAATTCTGGAACATCCAAAAGTCCCCAAAGGCAGCAAGCTGTAGAGGCTATAAGAATAGGTAGCCAATGAAGTTTTCTGTTCAGTCGTTTGAACTATTTTGCAGGATCGAGCCATAACCTGATAGTTTGATGGCAGTAATTTGGCCTGCTTGCTCATTTATTTGTTTGCTTGCTCTACATAATTCTTAGTTTGTTGGTTTGACAGCCTCTTGTTATTGTCTGGTCTTTTCAGGGTCTGCCTTAGCTTATCTGCATGATCACCTCATGTTCTCATAAGTTTTGGTTTCAGTTTTATTTGTTTCATTTACCATCTGTTTCTCTAAATCGTATTTGCCAAGTTTCTGTCTGTGTTCTTCCCTCTGTATGTCTCAAGCTGGGGAGTCCCTGTCTGTCAGCTGCCCAAGTCCCACCTGCACTCCATTCAGGAAGGTATCTGCTTTGCCAGCAGACCTGGGGCTCCAGGCACGCAGTTCCCTGGCTTGCTGTGCTTGTTACTTTACTCTTGTACATATCGCTTCATTTCCCTGTTTTGAATTTGCTTTAGGTCTGTGTTTCCCAAACCAGTCCTCAGGGACCTCCAGACGGTCCATATTTTTTCTCCCTCTCAGCGCTCTGCCAGGCAGTCCACATTTTTGGCAGCTGGGAAGGAGCAAAAACGTGGACTGTCTGCAGGTCCCCAAAGACATGGATAGGAAACACTGCTTTAGATAATGAAGTATCCAGGTTTTTCTGGCCAATTTCACCTATTGATTCCTTTTTGTCTGACCAGACATAACATTAATTACATGCTAATTTAAATTCCTGAAATCAATACATGTAGGAAAATTGGTGTCTCCAGATTTCCCAGAACGAGTTATTGGGTGCATATGTGTGCCCTGTGATAGAATGGCGTTCTGTTCTGGGTGTCCTTTGGGTGTCCTGAGATAATGGTAATGTATTTTATAGGTGTCTCTAAGATATCCAGATTAGAAACATGTCAATGGATACGTTACATCTCTGCCCGACCTTCCTGCATGGCCTTCAGATGAACCTCTTAAAGACCGAGCTTCTTGTCTTCCCTGCCAACCCCACCGTTTATCATGACGTTGGTGTCCATCTTGGATCATTGACTTTGTCTCCATGAAGGTCTGCTAGGAACCTAGGGGCTATCCTTTGCTGGTCACATTGCAGCTGTCACCTGACCTTGCAGATTTACTTTGTTTTGCGTCAAGGATGATCAGACTTTATTGATCAGAATATGCAGCTCAACTCCTTGTCCAGGCAATTGTCATCTCCTTACAGTAAATTTTAGGAAAGTAAATATTATACATCAGTGCACGCTGTTCAGTGAGCAATGCCATACGTTCATGTTCATGATATAGATGCATTGTTTGCTAGCTTATTCAATTACATGTGCAATCAAACTGAAACAGACAAAGGGAATGTAATCCTGTACTTGCAGGAGTATGCAAGTAACACAAATAACTACAAATATAGCATAATGCCAAACTGACAGAGCTTCCTAATTAAGCATGGTGAGGACTGTCAGATGGATCCACACATTCACTCAGGAGTACCACTGACAGCACCGTTGTAAGAAAGATTACAGCCGTCCCTCAGTATCCACAGGGGACTGGTTCCAGGACCCTCTGTGGATTCCAAAATCCGTAGATGTCCAGGTCGCTTATATAAAATGGTGTAGTGTTTGCATATAACCTACACACATCCTCCTGTATTCTTTAAATCATCTCTAGATTACTTATAACATCTAATACAATGTAAATGCTATGTAAATAGTTGTTATTTTGTTTACAGAAACTATGGGTGTACACAACACAAGAAGGGAACAAATGAATGCCGAGGCATACAAATGAGTGCTGGAAAGAGACTGAGGATCGGTCCATTTCAATTTTGCTTTTTAGAACTTTCAGATTTTTTTTTAATATTTTCGATTTGTGGTTGGTTAAATCCGTGAATGCAGAACCCGCAGACACAGAGGGCAGACTGTACATACAATGACGTCCTATGAGAGTAAGGAGTCCTTGGAGTTTTTCTTCGCTTTACACATCCAAGGCTTGAGACTATCCAGAGATTTGCGTCTCTTGGTTGGTAGTTCTGTCAGAGGCTTTTTCCTCCGTTCCTTTTGTTTATCAGAAGTTAGACTTGCTCCACTGTCAAAAGCCAGATCATTCAAGGATCCCTCTGTCCTGTGTTTTATTGAGGCATCATAAGGGGGATGTATTGCCCTCCTCAAAGCCATGTAAAAGAAATAATATGAGATGTGTGACATTTATTAATCATTTCATATGAATAAAATGAAAAAACACAGTTGGGTGTAAAGTCTAAACATTTACTAAAGGCAAATTCGTAACTCTCCACTACTGCACATTCATTTAAGAGGCTGCTGACCAACACACGAATGAATTCACAAAGGACCAAACAAAACATCAATGAATTGTAAAAAGCCATAACAGATCAGCAGAATTAGGGTGTTAAGGATACGGAACTCCAAATGGGCATCAGCACTACTGAGATCACTGTTAAGGTGTTAAGAACCCACTAAATAAAAGTGCTGATCATTTCAAGGACATTTCTGCCCCTGGCTGTGAAATTCTGCTCTTTTGGAAAAGTTTCTGTAATGAAATATTTTCTAATTTCCATCTTGATCAGCCAAGCACACAAAGCCATGTTCACAGAGACGTGTGACCTTATAGAAAAGGCACTCTACATGGATGGATATGGGAGTTCTCTCACACTGATATGGTGACTAATTGCCAGCCATGTGCCTCAGAGCATGAAGCCCAGCTGACCCTGATTGGACTCATCACCTTGTTAGGGTTTAAATAAGTCAGCCAGCTGGAATCGTTTAGGTGTTCTGGAACTGGAAAGGTGTCCATCCATCCAGCTATCGTCTGTCCATCCATCCATCCGTCTGTCCGTCCGTCCGTCCGTCCATCCATCCATCCATCCATCCACACTGTCTGTCCGAGACAGCATGGGACATAAGATGGGAACACGCCCTGCATCACAGCTCATCTACACCAAACACAATATGGACAATTTAGCGACACCTATGTAACTGCATATGTTTTGGACTTTTAGTGTAAAGTTGGGAAATTAAGGGGTGACTTTGACATTTTGGTTAATGCTACTGATATCTGATACAAACAATTTCCAATCTTCATTCCAGCCTCTCACAAGTTCTTTGCTTTATTCATAAATAATCATATAACAAATGAATACATATTTATTTAGGCATAAGCACCAGCCATAATTGCAACCTTTACTTTCCACTGAGAAGTGGAAAAATATGTTTTTGAACCCATTTGGAGCCAGTGTTTCTTTATATCCAAAACCAGAAGCTATTTGTGAAGTTTTCTCTGAAGGATCCTTCCCAGCAAATGCATCCTTCTCATAAACCCTCTAGGGTGGCTTTCATTCTGTACGGCCTATGAGGGGGAGGGGGAGATGTGAAGTCGGAGCATGATTCAGCACTCACCGGGGGCTGTGTGCTGTTTCTGTACAGACAACATGAAGGAATGGTGACAGAATGGCTGATTTACAGGACAATGTCCTGCTACTGAACCCTAGCTGAGGCAGGTAAGAAGCATCAAATGTAATATGCCCCAAAACAGTGTAGCGCACATGTACATATTTATTAGTTTTGGTCTTAGCGGGTCTCGGCAATTTAAAAAATATATCAATTTCTACTACTTCTACTTGAACATGAATTATGAATGGTTAATAGGGCAGTGCACAGGATGTAGTTTATGTCATGGAGACGGTGTACTTTTCTTGGATTTTGTTCATATTTGTTAGCTGTTTTCTGTATGATAGTTTGTGTGGCCTGGAAATTACACTCACTGGTCACTTTATTAGTTACACCTATTCAACTGATCGTTGAAGCAAATATCTAATCATCCAACCCTAAGTCAGCAACATAATGTGTACAATCAGGCAGGTACAGGTCAGGACCTTCAGGTAAATTTCACATCAAACACCAAAATGGAGAAGAAGGGCGATGTAGAGACTGTGAATATGGCACGGTAGTTGATGCCAGATACGCTGGTATGAGTATTTTAGATACTGCTGATCTACCGAGATTTTCAGACACAACCATCTCTAGGGTTTTCAGAGAATGGGCTGAAAAAGAAAAAAAAATGCAGCGGACGGCAGATCTCTGGGTGAAAATGCCTCGTTGATTGCAGAGGTCATAGAAGAATGGCCAGACTGACTGAAAGGCAACAGTAACTCGAATAACCACTCGTTAGAACCAAGGCATGGAGGAGAGCATCTCTGAACACACAACATGTCAAAGCATGAAGCAGATGGGAGCATAGGTATAAGACCAAACTGGGTGCCACTCCTGTCAGCTAAGAACAAGAAACTGATCTCGAACATGATAATGAGTTCACTGTACTCAAATGTCCCTCACAGTCACCTGATCTCAGTCCAACAGAGCACCTATGGGATGTGGTGGAACAGGAGATTGGCATCATGATTGTGCAGCTGACAAATCTGCAGAAACTGTGAGATGCTATCATGAGTATATATGGGTGCATGTTTATTTATTCTACATTATTCTTTCGACTCTTCACTATCCATGGAATAACCCATGTGTTTAAAGGTTCAGAAAGTCTTTCTTATATTGCTGTTTTATATCAGGTACCTTCCAGATGTCCTTGTAGATAGGTAGCAGAATACGCTCCTCACAAACAGTAAAGGAGACATCTAGGAACATCCCACAAGATTTACATTTAAGTTCCAGGCAGTATATTAATATTTTTATTAATATCTTGAAGCATGCAAGTGCAAGTTTATAAAACAAAATAAAAAAGATACATTTCAAATTTCCACAAAGTGACCCAGACGTCCTTATAAAAACAAATTGTCTTCTGTTTCATGGTTAGCTGAATAAAAACTGGGCTATGGATTTCTGTGTGTTTTATAAAGTTGCATAACTTGGGGTCTGATTTTCAGTGGCACTACCAAAGTTATACTGAATAGCAAAATGGAGACATTCACATTTCATTTGAAGGTCTTATTTTCTTTGTTCCTTCTGCCCTAAATTTTGGTAAAAGGAGCCCTACCCCACACCGCAAAGACCTTGCGGACTTGGCTACTTGTCCCCCTAAATTCGCAGCGACAGTTGGCGGATTATCAGAAGAGGATCCGCATGTGATGTCACACTTCATTAGCCAAAAAGTCTACTGGGGGCTCTCAGTAAGTGCTCAGGCCTAATCAAAGGGCAGCTTCCGCCCCCCACACTCACGAGCTGTGTTTTTGTATTTTTATTAGGATGCATGACACAGAGGTAGGAAGAAATTGTACTGAGAAACCTGCTTTGTTCCTTATTGCTGCTGCTTGATAAAAACAAAACCTGTACAAAGCAAAGACGAAAAATCATCTTGGCTCACATTTCATTGTCTGGCTGGATCTAAAAAATAATACATCTCTGTCTTGGCTGTATCTGTATCATCTCAGTACCTTGAGATGTTTAAATGCGTCTCATAAGCTCCCAGCAGCATCTTTCCTGACCTCCACAGAATATACACCCAAGTCAGTTTCCCACTTTACTCACTGATACCTCATTTCTAATTTATGTTATTAGTTTTAGTCTAGTTTCATCTCTCAAGGTCAGACAAGACAAATTACTCGCAAGATAAAAGTTAAGACTTCAGTGTCAGCCACAAAAAAATAAATTAATTAATAAATAACAAAAACATCGCTGGAGTAAACAGGGAGGCCAAGAGCACAGAAGGGTGAAGGTACAGATGGGGCAGGTAGAATCGAAGTCTAAGGGCTACCAAGACAAGAATGGTAACACACCGCTAACAAATCCAAATTATAATCCAAAAGGCAAAAACCACGTCAAGACTGGTAAAATCAAAAGGTAAACTGACAATCTCACAAGGAACTGAGGGAACAGGTAAGTATAAATAGGGCGGTCAATGGTCCACACGTGCCAAGTGATTGCTTGAAAGCATGATGCAAATGAACTGCAACTTCCGATGAAAGGAAGCCATCTTGAAAGCAGAATGGAATTATGGGAAATATAGTCCAATAAAACCGAACCCTGACATCGGCTATAAGAACACTTCACTGACTTAACAGTATGGAAGTTTGCACTGAAGTGATATTGTTCCATAAAATCTCTGATGCCTTTAATTCATTGGCTACATTCCAACTTGCTTGAAAACTCAATCCCAGGTCATTTCTGCAGTTTAAGTACTTGGCCAGGGTTATGCCTTACCAGAGGAATCACCGGGCTGGGGCATTCGGGGCTCAGTTCGTGAACCAGGGCTAAGCCCCAGATTTCCTGTGTCATGCTATGATTTTTAAACAGGGCTTTGAAGCAACTCAGCTCAAATGTTGCTTCATTTTGTCTAGAAAAGGCTTTGAGAAAGTGCACCCCCCACCCTAAGGACTCTTAACCAAGACCCCATTATTTCTTTATGCCCCCAGTAATAATTGGGTGCAAACTTTGATTGGGCTGTTTATGATCTACATATTCTAGCCATTTAGTTACAGCTCATGTAGGAGCTGATTTATATACAGACATGTGAATAAGTACTGAAATGTTTTGCCTCAGATTGGGTTTTTTGTAGCCCTTAAACTGTGACGTCTCAGCTTAATTTAAATCAATCATCTTTTTAGTCTCTAAATTAGTGGGGGGGGGGGCATTTAACTATTAGTAGTCTACCTAATAAAATTTATATTATTATTATGATTTGCGGTGTATAATTATTATGATTTTTATCATTTTTAGGCTTGAGACAAACACAACTCAGAATGGAAAATCAGGGTGAGAATGTAATCAGAAGCAATCAAAGCCAGATAATTAATAATTCAACTGGAATGGTAGCACAGCTGGTGGTCTCCTTGTGGTCTCTGAGTCAGAGCATCACTGAGTCAGAGCATAGCTGAGTCAACGCACTGTTAGGCTGAGTCACAGCCCACAAATACTGGCTGGTTCTCCCACTAATCCTGTCCTACACTATTATGCCCATGCAATCTGTCTGCATGTACGGGATTCCCGCCAGCAAAGCTTTGTATTCCCTCAGTGTCTGCGATAATGTGCTACAACATCTGTTACGGTGACCACTCTGTGCAGCCATGTCTGATGGACTAAGCATGTCTCATTGTCAAAAGAATAGAAAAGGTTCTGTATTTCATAACTTAGAATGAATTCATTCTGTGGCTTTCCATAAACTGAATACTAGAACACACACAGCTGTGGTGGGTGTGTTAAAGGGATTCTGGGTAATTTTCCTCACTGTGAGATGTTCTGATAGGATGGTTCACAGTCCAGGAAGTAGCAATGTGCTGATTTACATACTAAGGTATGGTTAATCACAACTGGCTATGCTGAGCATACTTTTTATTGAAATAGAAAAATAAATATATTCACACATATACGCATACAAATATCTCAGTCATTACTGTAGAAAAGAAGGAAGTGATCTTTTCTATCGACTGAAATGATACTTTATTTGTCATTTAATCAACCACTAGCATACCTTGCTTGGCTAATCAATACCTCATCAAGTTATTTACCTATTTAAGTTAATTAAATAAGTGAGTTGGCGGTGAAGCGTAACAGATATATAGATTGCCTGGGGCCTAAGAAGGGATTAGGAACTGAAGCAATGTTCTTCTAGCCATCCAATAAGATACAGTATCAGTAACATTTTGGAGAACATAAGAAATTCAATTTGCTTTTCACTGTCTTACTGTTCATTTGCATATATTGTATTGTTAAATTGTGTTCTTTTTTCCTTGAGCATATACATTTTCTTTGATTGCCTGAGCTGTTTGCACAGTACTGTGTGTACAGGTGAGAGTAAAACTTGAGGTCTGAGTATAGGCTCAGCCATTTATCTGTTCCCCCTGGAGTATTTATCCGGGTTAAGGGCTTTCTCAAGGGCCAACCACAATGCAGCTGTTTTGCCAACTATGAGATTTGAACCAGCAACCTTCCGATCACGGGTCCTTACCCACAGAGCCCACAAAGATTGCTTCAATTTTTATAAAAATCTGTGACTGTAATCAAAAAACTATAAATGCCAAAAGTCTTGTATTTTGTTTGGTTACTTATGGCTATGGTTAGGGCTGGGTAGGGGTTACGGTTGTCATTGATGGCATTGGGGTTATGCCCATAGAAATTAATGGACGGTCTTCAGAAAGATATGAATGCAAACATGTTTGTGTGTATCTGTGTGTGTGTGTGCGGAGTGGTCATGTTCTCACCATATTCACAGACAGGGGTAAACATCATAGCAATTACGGACGATTATTGTGATCAAAATGCAATTTCTACCACAGACATGCTACTTAAAAACATAGCCTAGATAGCCTATTTACCATGGACACAGACTTGTCTTGCCATGAACATGTCTGTTCACGGGGATTCCCTGCCAGTTGTTCCTGTACTGACATACTGTCCGGGTCACACTGTTGCCTTATCCCTGGTATTTCCTGGGAAAGGCCTCACATTCACTGGGTCCCCGTACTTAATAAGTACCATGGAATACAGATGGATAATGGCAATGGTAGTTCGACTTAAAATGGATCTGTTTGCTTTATACAGGACCTCACAAAGCCTAGGATTTCCCTGTTTATTCCTTACACTTCGAGGGGTAGGATCTTGGGACCCTGACTGGATCATCAGTTAGGGGATATATTACTTACACAAAAATGTTCTGAAGACAGAACAAAAAATTATTAGTTTAGAAGGATAACGAATTAGATTTCGAGGAGGTGGGTCCAAGCAATTAGAGGAGGCAGGACTAAGACATCTGATTGGTTGGTAAAGAACTGAACTCTTTATTATTGCTGTCCATGAAAATGCCTGAGGAAAAAATGAACATTTAATGAGAGACAAACTTATGGTTCACTGGACTTTCCTGTTCTTGCCTTCAGCATGTACAACCTGAATTCCAGAAAAGTTGGGATGTTTTTTAAATTTGAATAAAATGAAAACTGAAAGACTTTTAAATCACATGAGCCAATATTTTTTTTCACAACAGAACATAGATAACATAACAAATGTTTAAACTGGGAAATTTTACAATTTCATGCACAAAATGAGCTCATTTCAAATTTGATGCTTGCTGCAGGTCCCGAAATAGTTTGGACAGGGGCAACAAATGGCTGAAAAAGCAAGAAAGTTTAAAAAGATTCAGCTGGGAGACCATCTAGCAACTAACTAAGTTAATTCATATCAGGTCTGTAACATGATTAGCTATTAAAGGGATGTCTTAGAGAGGCAGAGTCTCTCAGCAGTAAAGATGGGCAGAGTCTCTCCAATCTGTGAAAGAGTGCATAAAATGATTGTGGAATACTTTAAAAACAATGTTCCTCAATGTCAGATTGCAAAGGCTTTGCAAATCGCATCATCTAAAGTGCATAACATCAAAAGATTCAGAGAAACTGGAGATATCTCTGTGCGTAAGGGACAAGGCCGAAGACCTTATTGGATGCTTGTGGTCTTTGGGCCCTCAGACGACACTGTGTCACTCGTCGGCATGATTGTGTCAATGACATTATTAAATGGGCTCAGGAATAGTTCCAGAAACCACTGTCTGTAAACACAATCCGCCGTGCCATCTGCAGATGCCAACTAAAGCTCTATCATGCAAAAAGAAAGCCATATTTGAACATGGTCCAGAAGCGCCGTCGTGTCCTGTGGGCCAAGACTCATTTGAAATGGACTGTTTCAAAGTGGGAAAGTGTTCTATGGTCAAACAAGTCCAAAGACATTCATGACATTGAGACATTCTTGTTGGTAATCACAGACGCCGTGTCCTCCGGGCTAAAGAGGAGAGAGACCTTCCAGTGTGTTATCAGCGTTCAGTTCAAAAGCCACATCTCTGATGGTATGGGGGTAAATAAGTGCATACAGTAGGGGCAGCTTGCATGTTTTGGAAGGAACTATGAATGCTGAAAGGTATATAAAGGTTTTAGAGCAACATATGCTCCCCTCCAGACGACGTCTATTTCAGGGAAGGCCTTCTGTATTCCAGCAGGACAATGCAAAACCACATACTGCAGCTATTACAACAGCATGGCTTTGTCAGAGAAGAGTCTGGATGCTGAATTGACCTGCCAGCAGTCCAGACCTTTTACCTATAGAGAACATTTGGCGCAACATTAAACGAAAAATACGTCAAAGACGACCATGAACTCTTCAGTAGCTGGAAACCTGTATCAGGCAAGAATGGGACCAAATTCCAACACCAAAACTCCAGAAACTCATAACCTTGATGCCCAGACGTCTTCAAACTGTTTTGAAAAGAAGAGGAGATGCTACACCATGGTAAACATGCGCCTGTCCCAACTCTTTTGGGACATGTAGCAAGCATCGAATTTGAAATGAGCTCATTTTGTGCATAAAATTGTAAAATTTCCCAGTTTAAACATTTGTTATGTTATCTATGTGCTGTTGTGAATAAAATATTGGCTCGTGTGATTTGAAAGTCTTTTAGTTTTCATTTTATTCAAATTTAAAAAACATACCCAACTTTTCCGGAATTTGGGTTGTAATTATCTGTGAGTTTGTTATTTGGCCACTGACTTGAACATGCTGATAGCTACGGCCAGGCTGGTCAGGTACCCGAGGTCTCTGAGGACAGCTGCTAATGAGTCACAAGATCAAAGTGTGCCTGTAAATTACGCAGGAACTCCAGGTACAGGCACTGACGTTGTCACCATGGAGACTAGTCACTGGGCTGAACTGGGAGCATGCCATTAATAAGGTTTGATTGGTTTTGCTTAACATTTAGTTTATTCATGTTTCATTATTTTGCCGTTGCTGAATTGAGAAACCACAGCAATTGCATGTTTTAAAGGAAAAATTAACCATAAACTATGACTTTACAAAAACAATTTGTAATTTATTTCAGAAACCATAGTAATTGCGTGTTTTAAAGGAAATATGTCATTGTAAACTGATGCACTTTACAAAAACAAAAATGTATAATGTATCAACGTATAATATATTTAACGATCAGTAAAAAGAATAAGTTATAATTGTCATTTATATTTTTTACATTGAAAACATGAACATGGAAATAGAGTTTCATAAGCTAATGTGCAGACAAGTGACATTTCAGTCAGCGACGAGCCGCATGTACAAAGGTGGCACCATATGATAATAACAGCGCTCAAACATTCCTGTTGCCTAGCGACATCACGGCGCAACGCATTTCTCGCGTGTTTGGGTTGATTCTGGTGTCAACAGACCTACTGTGCTGCCAGTGGTATAAAAGGAAAGCACATACATTTATGTACAGCACATAATATTTGATTATCATAATAAAATACTATCTTACTGCTTTATGTATTTACTGTACAGTACTTTTTATCGGTATTTAGGCTATACCATATAGCCTAGGTGTGTAACAGGCTGTACCATATAGCCTAGGTGTGTAACAGGCTATACCATATAGCCTAGGTGTGTAACAGACTGTACCATATAGCCTAGGTGTGTAACAGACTGTACCATATAGCCTAGGTGTGTAACAGGCTATACCACTTAGATTTGTGTAAGTTATGTTCTCACAACAATGAAATCACCTACTGACACATTTCTCAGGGTGTATCCCTGATGGTAAGCAAGGAATGGCTGTATATAATGAAAATGGATGTAAATCAATGATAGGTCAGCAATGCATCACTGGATTGAGTAACATAAAGTCTCCTATTAGAGAACTGAACTATAATTTTAGAACATAAGAACATAGGAAATGTACAAACGAGAGGAGGCCATTCGGCCCATCAAGCTCGTTTGGGGAGAACTTAACTAATAACTCAGAGTTGT